>JAXIUT010000009.1:29758698-29795545 GCA_035586675.1 Eurytoma californica | reverse complement strand
TCCACTGTTGGACAGGTCGCTCGCGATCGCGATGGTCTCAGGAGGAACATTATTTCCGTGAGTAGCTTCAATTGATCAAAACTTGAAAGTATAATTGAAATTGATTAGATTTTTTATAGATGTCAAAATAATTCCTTTTAAACAGATCACATTAAAATCAATTATCGTTGTAAAATAGAAGTTTTTACACTAAATATGCTAATATTTTTTTTTGTTGCAAGCAGCACATGAAAATTGGATAAATCATGCAATTCATACTATCATTAAATTCGCGAGCAACAGTCGTTTATTCCACATCTTACTGGGTCGCAAATCGATCATCAAGAAATTAAAAAAAAACAGTAGAAAATCGTCGAAACAATGATCGGTCACGCTTGATCCGTCATCATTATGTACAGCTCGATATCAGATGAACGAGAAATCGATCTTCAACGTACCGTTTCGACGTCTCCCACGTGTACGGCTCGTGCGCGCGATGATTACGAATGACAGAATAAGTGCAATCGGTGGACTGATCGCCCGGCAAATTGAAAGCTCATTAAAGCCCGATCTCCCTCGTGTATAACAAAAGGATTCCTTGTTCGATCCTCGTCGACGTTGATCGATACCCCTATTTCGGTGTACCTACCGATGGCTTTAATATTTATATCCTTCCGATTCCCTCAAGATTCAATCTCTTGAACTCGTTCGATACCGATTTCACCTTTTTTTCTAGCTGGTCGTTATAAATCGCGACGACAATGGCCGGATCGCCGAGAGAAGGTTGCGATAATAATTTCCCACAACCTGTTATTAGACAAAGCGTAACTTGCAATTTTCGGTGCATAAATTTTTTTTACACTCTGAAATGTTGTTAAATGAAACAGTAAATCAGCGTTAATAACCGTGAAAAACGCTCCTTGAGCGTTTACTACACGGAAGCGAAATTCGGCGATAAATTAAGTTCAAGGCCCTCATTAACGCTCATCGCCGTTAAAGCGCTTTTACGCGCCGCGCCGATTTAAATGCAGCGCGCGGCTATCACCCCGGGTTTAATATCTCGAGATCGGGAAGGTTGTCTTTCTACGCGGCGTGCGTGCGTCGCTTTTCGCGAGGCGACGGCTCATTGAAATTTACAACGTCCACGTGATATGATAAATGCGCTTTTCCACTTTCAGGAGAGAGAGAAGGACAGGCTGGTGAACTCTCGCACCCAGACAGAAACTCATTACAGGTGAGTGCGTGTATATGCTCGATCGATGATAAATGCGCTGCTACCTGCACGCGCGATCGCAGAAAAACTGCTCAATTCATCAAAATTATTTTCTTTTTCGATGTGAAAGTTACCTTGGATTCGTCATTTTTTTTTACTTTTTTACTTGCCGGTAATTTATGCGTTAACCTCTTCATTCGCGGAACAATGATTGACTAATGCATTGATCGATGATCGGCGCTCGCGAGGAAAAAAATTCGGATGAAAGAGCTGAATCGGGAGAATTTGGGGTTACGGACCCAGGGTCACCGTGGTTCTGTGATTTTCAGAAGCGTGTCATCCGAGTCGCCGCAGCGGATCGCCAAGACAAGTGCCTCGACCGCCGCGCCGATTGTTTCGAAATCGTACTACAGCGAGCCCGATCAGAGCTATCCCTATTACACCATCTACGACGACGACGTTTCCATTTACAAAGATGACGGTGGGTACCGCAACAAAGATCGCGCGGCCGAGCGCATGCGCGAATACGTTCGCTTCTTTAGCCGCGAAATTAATACGATTACATAAGGATGCGAACTGCGGGGCTTTGTAAAAGTCTTGATTAGATTTTTTTTGGAAATATGAGTTACGTAAGGCCGACTTTCTAAACCAAAGCGGCCCGCGACGCCCTGGCATGGGAATCGCTTTTTGAGAAAGTAAATTTTGGCTTAGGATGAGTCGGGGATATTGATGCACGCATCGCGCAAAATTGAATTGAGGGACATCACTTCCTGCAAGATCTGCAAGACATTGATATCCGTTTAATAAAAATTGTGAATTCGAAAGTTTTTTTATTTATGAGAAGTATGACATTTATAATTACACATAAAATTAGACGTAGCATAAACAATACTTTAAATATTTGCGGTTGTATTTTCGCGCGAAGTATTTTTAATTAGGTATCCTGGCTAAAAGAATTACTAGGTCATCAGGAAAAAGGATCGTAAATTAATGAAGGAAAGTCTAAAATCCTGGCGTTACGATTAGTCTCGGCGTGACTGCAATGTAAGAGAGAATAACGAGACTATTGTTTACGACGAGCGGCTCGCATCATTTATTTTGATCGCCGAAAAATAAATTTTCGATAATAGCCTACTTAACTCTTGGAGCAAATGTAGTTCACGTCAATTTTTCATTGTCATCATAATTAATCTTACCTAAATTAAAGTAGGTTGCACGCCTCTGTTACATAAACTATCATTTTCTAATTACAACTTGGAATCGATCTATTAAAATATGAACTTGGCTCCAAAAAAAATTATCTAATCTAAAAGCAAAAGTATTTAGGGCGTATTATCTCGTACTACAAAAGATACTTAACGGAATAAAATGCTCTTTTGATTTGACTTTTATCATCAGCACCTTGTAAAACATTTCATAAAAATGTTATTTCACTTCCTACGAAATATGAACAGATCCGTACAACCGCGACCTCAGGCGAGATCTTCCCGAAGTCTCGTTAGCATATATTAGCATAATCATTTGAAGTATAATGAAACAATTAAATCTACCATTCAGCGCGCGTCACGCGTGAAAGATCCTCGGGATGAAAGCGACTTTTTATCGCGTGCCACATTCGCAGCTGATCGGGGATTATGAAGCCGGACGAAAATTTCCCATCCGTCGACGCCTCGCTACTTCCTGTCGGAGGAGATACAGGAACGGGACGATCTCCTATACGCTTTTTTGTTCTCTCCCGCAGATTACAATCAGTACACCGTGAACCAGTCGGCCCCGATCCATCCGCCGCCTCCGCCACCCCAGCAGCAGACCCAGCAGCAGCAGAACGTCAGGATCGAGGTGGCGCCCAGCTCCAAACCCTTCTCCCAGAAGCCCAAGAAGGTTGCCGTTCACGAGGCTGACAAGTACAACCTCAATCAGGATGTTGCCATTCAAGATTATGATATTTATGATAGTCAGGTGCGCTTCAAGGATTGGCTGAGAGTTTTATTTTCTTCCTTTTTTTGTTTACAGATGAGATTTATTGCGATGAGCTTGATTGTTTAATTGTGTTTTTATGTATTTGCAGCACATCAGCAAAAATAAATTCCGCATCACCGACGGACAGTCTCTCAGGTAATTCATTATTCATTTGTTATGATGTAGGTATACTTTCCCTCGATTAAACGCTACTTCTTCGCTTTTTCTTACGATCAATCGGAAGATCACATTGTAAAATCATGAAAGTTATAATCACCAGCCGCATACGCTTAGTGAGTTTTATTTTGTAAATTTTTCCTTTCATAGAAGTTTTTTGTTTGCCTACCATTCAATGTGGTGAAGGTAACTTAAGAAAAATTTAAAATTCTCCCATGTCTTTTTTTATTACAACATTGTACAAATACCAAAACAAGTGAAAGGCTATACAAAATTTAACTATTTAAAACATAACAGTGGGAATTCAATTTTGAAAAAGGTCGGCATTCAAATTTCTTTGTATTATGCACATATCGTATGAAGCGAAAAAAATAATTGAAACAATAGAAAAAAAATTACCAAAAGGCTTTTCTCTATAAATTTAAGGAAGTAAATGTCCTGCCACAATAAAAATGAGCATTAGCGCATTCTTATATAATTGAACGACGCAATTAAGAGCACAAACCCTTTTAATTGTTACTGTTCAGAAAATATGATTTATCCACGTTCTAAGAATGAGAAAAAGTTTCGAGATTTCCCGCAGCTAACTTTTCGCAAGCGCGCCCGATACTAAAGCGCAAGTCTGCGGTTCTCCCTTTTTGAACCGCAGTGCAAAATTAAAGAGTGATTGCATTGCCCGGAACTGCAGATAATTAATGTATTTTTTTTTATCAAAAAGAATGAAAAAATATCGCCCCTCTTACATAAAAGTAAGTGTCGTTACTCCAATTCAATTGGCCTCCCCGTTGCTGCAATGACGAGTTAAACCGAGAAGATTTTTTGGCGAGAATCGAATTGCACGTCCTTATTGCGCAAAACTTCAATCGTAATAAATCACTCGTCGATTAAGCAGTTTTAATTTTGTTTTTATTTACAATTCCTTTTCTTGACATAATAGGTATCGTTATGTTGAATAATTACCGTTATGCGATAGGACACTCTCAGCAACTATTTACGGAATTCAAATTAAATTATGTCGAAAGCGATAATACGTTACCGAATCCGTCACACGGCTACATTGAATTATTCCAATTTAAATTTACGCACGTCAAAGAGAGCACATGTCGAACTACGTAATAAACAGTAATTTATACCATTCAATAGCTTAATCGTGGAAAAAAGATAATAACATCCTCGCGGAGCTCTTTCACAAGCCCAGATAAATTGTTATGATTTAAAAGTAACGCATTTTAAATTACGTAAATGTCGAATAAATAAATTAGTGTATATTTTTAACTAGTTAAATTTACGAGAATCATGGAATATATAATTTTCTTCTTTATATTAAAAAGTTAAAAATATATTATTGGACGCGGCTATGAGAACTATTTTTAATAAATGAAACTTTACACTAAAATACAAACTGACATTTTTTAGGCCCAATGTGCTCAGCCATCCAGTGGTCCACGTGACGACACCCAACGCCATAATCGACACCTTCATCCCGCTCACCACAACCACCCAGAGCCCACCTGTAACCAGCGCTCGCTCTTACTCCGCGAGTGCCCCGCCAAAGTAAGTTAATACTTTTCGCGTTTTTATTCATACTGGTTAATTAGCTTTGAAGAAAACCCACGTTAAAAAAAGTGAAATGAAGTAACGCATAAAATGTGGGTTAGCGGCCGAGCGATTAATCGTAGGAACTGATGCAAACGTCGAGTTCACACGCTATATCGAGTTTCAAATGAGTATACGCGCCGCAGTTTCGGGAGTACTAAACCCGAGGAGCTGATATTCCGTTACGAATGTTCAGGCTCGAAAAGTTATTGCACTTCGTCAAAGTGAAAAAGCGCGTTCGTCAATTTTTCACCCAAGTCGCTTTTCGTAACCCGCCGTTGGATAATAATCCACCTTCCGAAATCGAAATTACACTCCACCTTCTTAAAAAGAAAAAATGGTCGGAGTGGAATTAATGTTTGTTTACCGAAAAATCGCGAAAAAAAGAGGATAATCCCGGCAACCCAATTTCCAAAGTCGAGGAAAGTGATATATCCCTCTCACGCATTATACAACGTCGGCGCGATGCACGCGATCGATGCGCGCCGATGAAAGTGTAAAAGCTACCGAGCGTCAAGGTCGCGGAGGCGTTCTATCGGTTCCGATCGGAGCGAGGGAAAAAAGGTCCCGGTTTTATGTCGGCCGAGACCCAATTCACGCGTGCCTCCGCGAGGCGCCGCGCTTTCTCCGCGCGCGCACAAAAGCGCCTTTATTAGCGGCTATTCTTTCGAGGGATTTGACGCGCTTCCTTTTTTTTACTGCTTTGTCGGAATCGAATTAGCGGGGGTCTAATGGACTGCCTTTCTTTTTCAGCCGGGGTCGCCAGCAAGTCAACCGCGGTACCGCACCACCGTAAGTTCAGACTTTTATTTTACCTTTCTTGAAATATCCTCGGATGGTATCTGAGTAACCTTGCAATAAATCCTGGCGAAATTTCGCTTTTAAAAAAATATTTATCGGGTTTAAAATGTTGTGTGCACACCGGAGAATTATTGCCAGGTTACAGATAAATCAGGCTTACATTGTATTATAATGATACTTTTACTTGTACACATCGTTCGCTTTTTTTCTTTTTTTGAGTCGCTTATTACGCGTGAGCATTAACATGAATAAATATGTACAAAAGGGGGAAATTTATGCAGGAAATTAAAAAGTGATTTCATAATTCAGCTTGTTAATGAAAACAACTTTTACTATGGGTTTTATGAATGAAGTTTTTTTTACTACAAGCTTAATCTCGTTGGAAAAGAATATAGTAAATATAATTATGCTCTCGAAACATCCTTTTTTCATTTCAATTGTATAAACTTTGAAGATTCTACTCGTTTTTTTTCATAAATAATTAATAATAAAAAAAAGCTTTATTATTTTATTTCATTAAAATCATTAAACGGTAAGACAAATCTACGTACCACGAGAAAAACAATTGAAAACACTTTGGTTACTAGTTTATGAAAAGCCTCGTGCTATTGCACGATCGGGGCCAGGGGCCTGAATACCCGGCTCGTCATAAAACGAAAAGAAAAGTGATAGCTCTCGAATTCTCGGAAAGGAAACGCACGTCCGAACAATGCGATTCGCAGGGCGCGCGTGTGACACAGATACACAAAAGCGCGAAACGAAATCGTCGCGCCGTAAAGTGCATCGTTCACCTCGCGAAAGTGAAAATGATCCGCGCGCCTCGCTTTCGTAGGATGGAAAAAGGTTCGCGCACTTTGCGCTAAGCGATGAGACTAAAGTATAGAGAGAACGATTACTGATGAAATTTCGTCGGGCCGAGTGTAGGAGGCTGCGCCCGACCTTGAAGCCCTCGACGGAGATCGTGTCGAAGGCCCAGGAGTTCGTGGACATCTACCGCTACCCACCCGTAAGGCCCGCACCAATCTACCCCACACCCCAGGTCGACAAGCCCGCCGCCAAGTGCCGCAAGGACGTCTGCCTTCTTCCCGACTGCAGCTGCGGTGGCTCTGATATTCCAGGTATGATTACTTTATTTTTTTTTAAAATGATAATTTTATTCCTTGTTGGGATTTTTTTTAGTTGGAAATAATTTGTCGACCGATTATTTACTTTTAATTAGGCTTAGACAATGGTTTGGAAACACTCAATTGTTACGTTGATATTCAGATTTGATTTTGTGTATTTTATCATGTGGCTAGATTTTGTAAATTTGATATCCAACAACAAAATTATTCGTTAATTTTTATTATCTAGATATTCAGTCATGTGAGCGCGTTACTCTAAACGTATACATAGGTGATAAAGAGAACGATAGTTCAGCTGCACGTTTTACTTATACAATTTTTCTTTTGTCAGTACAAAACGGTATAGTCATCTTTTCGAAAGGATAACTGTATCCCCGCTGTTTATATATCATCAGCGTGAGAAATCGTTTGAGCGCAAAATCCATTCTCTTATTCAAAACGATTTTATAACATTATGTAGGGAAACGAATTTTTCTCGAATAAAGTATAAGCAAAACAATATTAAGTAGTACAATGCGAGTTTATTAAGTGCACGGAATAGATGGTATCGGTACATCGTAAAATTACATGTCTAATAAAGAGTTTTTATCGGCTCATTTCAGCATAAAGTTTGACGTTAAAAAATCCGACGCCAAAGGGCATTGTAAATTTCGAAGTGCAAGTAAATGCTTATTTCCAATTCTTCAATTATCCCGTAGTTTTCATGTGGATTTTCCTTTATAAAGAAAACTTCACTTTGTTTGTTGTGACACAATGGCAGTTAAATTAATTGTGCATTTTATTGAGAGATTAAACTACCTTCAATCTTGAATCATCTTTGTTTGCTGCGTTCTAAATCTTGAATTGAATACAAAAACATTTATTCAACAAACTGAATACGGTTCTATAAATAATATTGTTAAAAAGAACAAATCACTTTCATTGACGATAAAAAAAACTAGAAATACAATTCAAACTCAACGCCCGTTGAAACGGTCCGATTCAGAACTCCCATCAACCGCATCGCGTCATCCGGAGTATCTGACTAATAGACACGTCGGCTCGTTAATCAGCCGAACGAAATCATCGCGCCGCTTAAAAGTCGATCGATCAATAAGGAGCTCGGCTGTCATCGGGACGCACCGGATCCGACGCCCACGCGCGTGCTCCAGGCAACTTTCGAGCGCAGGGCACACACGCCAAGTGGCACTTCCGAGACAAAAGGCGTAGGCGTCTGTTTACCGTCGCGCCTGTCGCAACGGTGTCCCGTTCGAGAGCCGTTTCACCGGCGTGCCCCCGAAAAATCGGCGCGAATTCGGCGCCCCGCGCGAGCGGAAAACACGCGGCAGCCCGGAGCGAGCGCGTTTCGAATGCTGATTTCGAGGTTCGATTCCGAGCGCCGGGGCACTTTCTCCGATTCTAACGTGCCACGACTCGCCGGACTCGAAAGCGAGGTACACGTATCGCCGGCATACGACGTAAGTTCGCCGGGCCGCGTGTCCGAGCTGCACTCCTGGGAATGAGACGCGCGGACTGTAAAAGTCACGGATTCGATTTCGTCCAGCCAGCGCTGACGGGGTTCGAGCGCCGATAACGGAAGTGGACTTCCTCTTGCCGGAGCAAAAGGAACGACGGAAAAGTTTATAATGTAAATTGATTTACTTAATTAAACGGCGGTTCGTTATGGGGTAATTAATTTTATCGACGTTCAATTTGTATCGGTGCGGTTTTAAAATGATCTATTTCAATTTTTGTTGCGGCGTTTAAAATCGGGAGAAAAGTCTTGTTCCCCCGCTGCAGTAATGTAAATCGCGCTGAAATATATATCGCGAGCTGAATAAAAAACATTTTAAATACAATCGTACACGGCGTCAAATATATATATTTAAAAAAATATATAAATACCCAACGTACCGCTGTAAATTTATTACGCTGTTATTATAATTTATACTTTGCATTCATTTACTCCCACAGAGGGTAACCAAATAGTACAATAGCTATATACAGTTTTGTAATCCCGAATGAATAATGCATGCATGTACCGATTTAATTTCTCCTGAAAATCCATTCGTTGCGAGCACCCGCAACGGCGGGCGCGCCGATGCTAAATCGAAAATAATTCGCGCAATAATAATTTCGTACACAGGCGGTAAGCGCGAAATTATGAAAATGACCGACGAAACAATCGCCGACGCCTTTTACCGCCAGCCGCGGCAAACGTGAGAAATTCGCGCGCGTTATTTCTTTTTTTTCTCTTTGCCTTTCATCGTCTCAAAACTCAATCGTCGCGCGGAGGGTGCTGCCGCGCGGGAACGATACTCGCGTGGCTCGCATTATGCATCGTTATCCGGGTGCGCGCGCGGAGAAGGGCCGATAAATTCCGGCCGGTTTCGCAATGGGGGTCGCGCCGCGTAATTGGCCCGCCGGTGTGAGAACGATACCGATCAACACACCGCGGCGCTCGCGAGCGGATGGACACGGCTCGCGCTTTCGTCACCGCTGGGATATTTTTATTAGGAATCGACAGGTTTCTTTTCGACGTAACCGCTAATTCGATACCGATTTTCTCGAGTTTGAATAATAAGCACGTAATTAAATACTTTATCCGAGCTTATCGCGTGTCGGCTTATCTTCAACAATATAATTTAGAAACTTCGCAATGCGAGCGAAGGAACTCGGGTGGGCCGTTTCGTTTCATAATGACATGCACGGTCAATTGATTATTTCGAGGAAAAAAAAGTGGTCCCTCGCTATCGGGAACAATTGTCCGTCGATTTTTGCAAATTGACTGAAAAAAACGAGAGCGCGAGCGTGCAATTACGAACAAATTTATAAGCGATATCGGCCGATTTCTAAAATGATAATGAAAGGTTTTATCTGCGCCGGGGAATCGCGAGATCGCCAACAATGAGCGCGCGCATGGGCGTCGTTACGCCGCGGGGAACACCTCTATTAATTAACGTCATTCGCGTGCCCCATTCAAATGGCCCGCCCCGAATATCCGCGCGAATTCGCGCCGGCATCGCTCGGCGAGCCAATTAAATTTGTCACTTGATCGGCGGCGCAACGCGGAAAGCCGCGCGCTCTGTGTTGCGCAAGCGCCGTATCCCCACCCGCGGCTTTATTATCAGCGCAGATCGGCGCGCCGATACGTGTACGCGCGCTCATACACGCGGTGGGAGAAACGTTCGGCTTTTCCTCGGCGCGCCCCCGGAGGCACGCGTCCTTTCAAAATCGCTCGGCGATAACGTCGACCCAGTCGACGCGCCGTCCTCCGGAGAGACTTGCCGTCCGCACCGCTTTCGCTCCGAAAAGCCGAGCAATGAAAGTGCCGGGGCTTTGATATAACTCGAGCCTTTTTTTTCGTTCGTTCGGCGCCGGACGACTTCCACCTTTTTACGGCGCACCGACGGGGAAATGCACTTTGAGTTAACGCGAGAGCAAGCGGAGTTTAACGATAATTTTATGATGGACCTCTTATTTGGATGTATTTTAATTAACCGTGAAAATTTCACTTATTTTTTATAGAACATTATACGCTTTAGAAATGCGTATTCATATATGTTTTGCGCAATAATTGGGATAAAGAGTGTCTGTAAATTATAATTAACTTGAATAATAAAGAAATTTGCCTAATGAAAACCAGACATTTTTATCGCTCTAGTAAACCATTCAAACGTCTGTATGAAACTTTCTGAAGCATCGCCGTAAATTTTATCGCATAACAATAAATTTCAACACTTGCGCGTCGGGAGTCACAAAGCTGTGCCGATGCGGGTTCGCTTTCATTGCATCTTCTTTACCGGTGAAATTGCGCCGTCGTCGGGGAACCACCCAGCGTCGCGATTTTCTTTTCTTTTTTTTTTGCACGAAGCGTGCGCGCGTCCAATCACCGTTACGTCCGATCGGTTTCACCTTCGCACGCGAGCCGGAAATTGGCGAGCGAATCTTCTTATTTCCTCAGCCGGCGCTTTTCGAGATAATTCGCGTTGCAAATGAAAAAAGAAATTTTCAGTTTTTTTTTTTATGGAGCGCCACTGCTTCTGTAATTTTACACCATTAAAGCGGATACGGAGATAATGATTTCCTAGTGTTTTTGTTTCGCTTTATGAGTTTGTTCATATTTTGACTGCTTATAGATACTCCGTTCATTAGATAACTGGATGGTATGTAAACACTAGTAGTGATAGTGTAACAACAGTTTGGAGCATTTTCTCTGTAGTTTATAGGTGTACATTAGTATTCGACAAATTATTTCCAATTACAATTATCTTTTAACAATGATCTTCTAGATTATAATTAAATGTAAGTGATTTCTCCCTGCAATACTTATATGTTACATAACGCAAAATTTTTTCGCATTGAAAATTCGCTACGAATAACAAAGCATGTAAGTACAGATCTTCAAGCAACGAATTTCCAATGTAAAAAAAATCTTGACTTACGGTAAATTCAAACAACACAATAGTGTACAAGCCAATCTGAATTCACCGTACGCGAGACGATTGCGTGCACGACATGTAACGCGCCCAAGTGAAGGGTAAAAGAGCGAGCGCACGTAAAGGAAAAGAGAAAGAGAGAAGCGTCCGAGGGAAACTGATTAGTGTGCGCGCACGTTCGGCGGTCACGGTCCGCTCCCCGATGGAGGGGGTGGACTCGCGACCACCGGTGCACTGGTACGCGCGCGACGTTCCTCACGCTGTTCGACCGTAGGTGGCTTGTCGCCGGACGAGACGCCCCAGATCGTCCTGCTGACCTTCGACGACGCCATTAACGACCTTAACCGACAGCTCTACGTCGACCTGTTCGAGAACGGGCGCAAGAATCCGAACGGATGCCCGATCAGCGCCTCCTTCTACGTGTCCCACGAGTGGACCGATTACAGTCAGGTGCAGAACATGTACGCCGACGGCCACGAGCTCGCCTCCCACACCGTCTCGTAAGTGGACCCAGCGCCGGCGGTCGAATGCGATTTTCTGCTGGACTTTTCGAAGACACGTTTCTTCTTTTCACGATCTCTTGAAATCGACGATGAAATGAGCGACGAAGTCTTAATTGTTTGGCGATTTTTGAGATGTGAAAAGATGTGAAAAGATGTGATGGTCGTGACCACAAGTGTCGTTAAAGAAAAAGTGGTAGACCTCAAGCGCCATCCCCGATCGACCGAATCTACGAATTTGATGTTTCATTAAAAGCGCGATCGCTTCGTTACGCTCGACGTGAGCCATTTGATTAGCCACTCGTTTAATCGTGAACATTCAATTTTCTTTTAATTAAAGTCTTGAATGACTTTAACTGACTTTATTTTTAATAAAAACTACGATTATTGATTGATTAATTAAAATGTACTGAGTTACCTGATATAGATACTTTTATAACAAAATTAACTAGCAATCTAATAATTAATAATCTAATAAGATTGACGTAAAAAATATGACCAAATTTTTTAATTAGCACATTTTTTTAAAGCAAATAAAATCGCGATAGTCATGACAATGTAAAATCAATATTTTCGAAAGTAGATTATCAGATTGAACTGGACAATTGGAATCGGTTCTTATTAAAATCCGCAAGGTAATCCAAAGGAGATGATTCGTTGCGATAACGATGAAAACCGCAAATCCGTTTATCACGCTTAAACGCGACTGGATATAAATTAAATTAAGGAACTTCAATTACCCATCGGCCAATAAATCTTCCCGACGTGTAGCGCGGATTTCGCGCGTTTCGTAAGCCCCCCTAATTCACCGGCGTCGCTCCAAATTGATACATTTAATAGTTCCGCCGCCTCCTCTCTCTCGCCTCCTGCAAAGGCGAAGGAGAGATCGCCGCGGCTTAATAACGCGGCGCTCGGTCAAGGCTACGCCGCGCGCGCGCGCGCCACGCGGCTCCTAATTACACGCGGCGAGTCGGAAGTGAAGTGCGCCGAGAAAATCGGGGATCGGCGCAATGAGGGGGCCATTACGCCATTACCGCTCGGCGGAAGTTTTCCAAGGAGGGCTGGAACCACTCGCCGTGCCGTTGCTCCCGCTGCTGGCTGCCGCTGCGCTGCCGCCTCACTTCTCAACTCTTTCTCTGCGCCATCGTTCTACTCATCAACTCTTTTCCGTCAGCTGCATATAATTAATCATTTTTTTTATTGCGTTTGTTGTGCCTACGTGGGCGAATCTGCGTGTTGTTACTGCTGCTGCTATGCAGAGCACACTCGATTCTCTTCCTTTGGGACGTTCATGACCTTTTTTAAGCACGCCTTGCGGGGGTGGATGCTGCTCCTCTTTCGCGAGTCATGAGTGGAGGGTTGAGGGCTTTTCATTCACATTTACTGCGACTGCAAAATATTCATGTTTTGTGCACTTTTAAGGGATGTGTGACATTTTTGCTTCATCATGAATACATAAACACAAAACCGTTAAATATTTAAATAACAAACCATTATCTATATTGTCAAGATACTTATTTATCATTTTTCAATTTTGATGAAAATTTAATTTCTATTTTAATTATATAATTGAGTCTTTATTGTCAATTAATTAAATTATAGAATTAAAAAAGATATAATTGCTTTTGGTTACCCAAAACATTGGTCTCTGTTTAATTACCCCTGGAAAGTAAATTTCGCAACTTAATTTTTCCTCCCAAAAGCTCATAAAGATGATAATTCGATTCACTTGCGAATTAGCAGATAAAAACCTCGCGATACTCGAAAAATGTAAATTAGAACGTCAGCCATTCGTCATCTCGCGCCATAGCCACGTTCTCTCCCGTCGCTTTCCCTTAAAAGTGCCTCTTCGCTGATTTACGCGTTTCGCGGAAGAGCGCTTTCCAATTGTATTGGAGCCCGGCCTTCCGAATTAGAAAAAATCATCGCGTACGCATCGACGCGAACGCCCCGTTGAATAAATCCGCCGTAAAAATGTCGGCGTTCGTCAAAAGTCGCCTCATCCCTCCTCGAATCGCCATCTCGGCAAACAACTCGAAAAAAGAGAGCCGTCATCCGCGAGGCGGCCCCATTTGAATAATCCGGCCGCGCGCGCCGCGAGGAAACCATACGGCGGCGCGAAAAGCCGCCGTAGTTTCACCGCGAGGACTGGCGCTCGCGCAAGCCTTTAAAATTCGCTTGTTTTCTTTTGGAAAAAAGGCGCGAAGCGCGCGTCATCCTCGTTTTCTCTCGGCGCGCGCGGCTCGCCTCCTCGCCACACGATACTAACGTGTATATCGCAGGCACTAACGCATTTTGTGTCTTCTTTTTTTTGTTTCTCTATCCTCTGTCGCTCATACTCGTACGGCCGGTACTCACGCACACGAACATGACTCACTGCGAAACGCTTACTCGACTCTCTTACCGCCTCTCGCATAACACGCACACAAAACACACACGTCATGGATGCGATGAACCGGGACGCCGACTGGCTACGATGGACTGGCGCACCGACAATGTAGGGGACTACCTGCCGGAGGAGATCCCGCAGATCGTGCTGCTGACCTTCGACGACTCGGTGAACGACCTGAACAAGGGCCTGTACTCCGACCTGTTCGAGAAGGGTAGGAACAACCCCAACGGATGCCCCATCTCAGCCACCTTCTACGTGTCCCACGAGTGGACCGACTACAGCCAGGTGCAGAACCTCTACGCCGGCGGACATGAGATCGCCTCCCACACGGTCTCGTAAGTAACACAGGAGAGGATTCGGATGTCCCCAGGGAGCATCGAATCGCGAAACTCTTCCTCCATTATCATAGATTTTTTTTCAACTTTTTTTTCTCATGTACGCACTTATCTTCATGCACGCTTTGTATGTGTTTGTTTTTCTCTTTTATCACTGCCTTTTTACTTATGGGTCGTACTCATGGTGGTGGACTTCGTTCGGTTACATTCGTTCTTGCACCGCTGGATTGATGATTCGATGCACTATACTTTTTTCTAAGATTTAAGTTGCATGATGAAGATTCTATTTTTTATGAATATTACATTTGTACATAATAGATGTTACGATTTTATTACTTTTACTTTTCCTGTTACGTTGATTTACTGAGGATTTTAAGGTAGGTAATTTAAAAAAGATAATGGCATACGAACATTTTTATGACTATCTTAAATCTATTCCTTTACTCAAACGTTCACATTAATGAACAAAGCTACATAAATTTTATTATTATGCAGATTCAAAAGATTTGTCTTGTTTTACAATTTTACTTTCTCTGTCTACTTCAAATATTATAAAACCTTAAAAAACCGTATAAAAAGGTCGATAAAATAATTAATTGCTACTGACTCGTAGCATTCGAGCCACGCAGAAAAAAAAGGACTAACCGCAGCAAATCAACAAGTAAAGACTTCTCGATTTGCATAAATCCATAGAATTCCCGCGAAATTACACAGTAGCGTACACCTCAATCCGAACCGCCGCGGCATTAAAAAAAATTGCAACACCGAAGTCGGGCAAGCTCGCGGGGTGGGGTAAAAAGGAAGGAATCTTATAACATGCAGCTTTCTAATGAATCCCGAGCGCGACGAGTCAATCCGCGGGACGAGGCTCCCGCGCGGCGCGTGGTCGCGGGGGATAGTTTTCACGGTGACGGGACGAATCATCGCGGCTTCGCCGCGCTCATGCATCTCACGGGCGCTAAACGACCTCGGGACCGCGAGGTGGTCGTTTACTCGCGGACTCGAGGCGCCGACCGCCCGTCATTAACGCTGCTCGCACGAACACGCATACATACATATATGCACACTGACGCCGAACACTTTCCTCGGAGTAACGCGCCAGCCAGTCGTTCCTCCCACTTGGTCGACCGCCACGGGAAATTGTTAGCGAGTTAGATCGACAATTTAAATGCGCTGAGATTTAGAGGCTCAGTTTTCTTGCGTGCACAGCGTACGTTAATTTTTAAAAGAAAATTTTAAAGTATTAACACTAGAGAAAATTTGGAGAAAAAATTAAAATACAATTCTTCATGAAAGTTCTTATAATATTTTTACTTGAAAATACTGCTATCTTAATTTGATATTGCAAACGGCTTCGTAAATTTCAGTAATTTTAAATTAGCAGTCTTAACTCCTAACTTACAAATATCCAAGTAAGTATATCAAAAGGGTATTGAGAAATCGATGCACGTAAACACGAGTACATCAGCGATGAACCGCATGATCATTGCAGTTGAAATTAACAAATTAGTTCAATTAACTTGCAACGATCTCAAAGGATTCGCGTGCGCACGCGAGCGCCGCAGGATACGCTCACGTCTCGTGAGCGCATCTTTAAAAGTGACTTGCCTCCTCGACAGTGATCGATCCGTCACGGGAAGTCGGCTGACTATTTTTTTACGCGGAAGTTTACGAGTAATTATACTACGTCGATGATAACGGATCGCAGTGTTCAATTTTTAATTGATCAACATTTAGACACACTGATTCAATAAACATTGCGATTAACTGTGGAGCAGATTAAAAGTTTGTATGGGGAGTATTAATTATGCCGTTTGGTGTGTGGAAATTGTCGGTAGCGCGTTGGGATCCGATTCCGAATTGATTGAAAAAAAATGTAAATTCGATGAACATTAGAGGCCGATTTCCTGTCGATTCGAGGCGTTTTGTACGGAAGGTGTTTACATACAATTAACACAAATCTTTTTGTTTGGTGGTCGCGCGCAGGCACAGTTTTGGTGAGCAGTTCTCGCAGCGAAAGTGGTCTCGCGAGGTTGCCGGACAGCGGGAGATTCTCTCCGCTTACGGAGGTGTTAAATTGGAGGATGTCAGGGGAATGAGAGCTCCTTTCCTCTCGGTAAGTGCAACCTACGAAATTACACTCCTCGTGGCTTAAGGCGACGTTAATGCCGGCTCCTTACGAGCCGACCATGAAAAAAACTTGTTCGCGCTAATTTGACGTTAATTCATAAATGGTCGGCGGCCATGCAAATTGCCCGGCGATTTATCGGAGGATGTAACAAAGTATCTCGGGTAAGCGAACGCACTTCATTAAAATGTATGAACCTCGCGTGTTTCCGTTTAATTATAAGGATCAACATTTTTTCGTAAAGTACCGTAAATTTTGATTGAACGATTCTTTCGAGCTGAAAAAGAAATTTTCTTACTTCCTATACAGCAATGCACAAAACGAAATCGACGGAATTTTAAAAGCAATTATTTGATAACCGATATTAGGCGTATATTTATCATCGAATTGACTCGATACAAAAAATTAAAAATCACTCCACGGCAAACTGCCGCTGGAAAAAAAGAAAAACGTTGGCATGAAGCCATTTCATAAATCACATCGGTTCCCCGCAATTAAGCACCGCCGGGCGGGTTATGGTACTCCGATGATCGCGAAAAATCCGAACTTTCGCACGAGCCGCTGCCCGAGACACTTTTCGCGCGTGGCGCAATCCCGCCTGCACGATCATCATCATCGCCGGCACCGACGTAACTCACGCGCCCGCAGCGCTGAAATTTTCGCGGCTAAAGTATGTAGGGGAAAAAATGGGAGGATGGAGGCGCTAAATTGTAACCCCACATTATGCGCGAGCGCGAATCGACACGCCTCGACGGGGCCGGTTATTAAAAGCGCCGGAGGTGCGGTGTCGCAAGCGCCGCGAGAGGAGGACGACACTTAGGCCTGACCTTTTGACACTAGGGAAACGTTCACCTCGGCGCGAAACTCGGGGAGAGACGAGCGGAGAAGGCGTGGGTAAAAGCGCGAAAAAACGAGCGCGTTTCACCATTTTCTGACGGCTGATGAAACTGACGCGCCGAACGAGCGCACCTCCTTATACGCCTGCACTTATTCCCCCGAGTCGAGCCGAACTCAGTGTATGATTATACGCGCCGCGGAATATTTTGCGTTTTAAGGGAAACCTTTTAAGTTAAGGAAATTTTACATTTTTTGCATTATTTTCAACGTTTTTTTATATCGTAAAATGTTTTTTTTGTCATTTTTAAACGTAACTGATAACATTTTACTTGAGTTCAGGTTGCCAAAAAATTGTATTTTTAGAAATATTTTTCTACCCCCAAAATGTGGGAGAGTGAAAATAAATCGATTTCTTCTCTTTATACAGAGTAAAATATTTGCAAATAATTTTTCTCGTAATAAGCACAGGAAGTGTATAATTTATTTATAAATTTAATGTTCGAAAAAATGTCGTACTTGAATATTGGATTTACATAACGAGCTTGATAAATTAACAGTCAATATTTTCGACTCTGCTTTCCCCTCTAAAGCTAAATACCTTTCATTACCGTCAGTTCTACAGATCAATTGGGGAGATAAAACCGTGACATTAAGCACTCAAAACCCAGCCGTAACGAGGCTGCAGCCGCGGCCGTACAAACGGAACGTTTCCCCTACGCGTACTCGAGAAAAAAATTCGCTCGCGCGTGATAAATCGCCGATCGCGTTTTTCCCGAAAGCGATCGCCCGCGCCATCCATCAAAAGTGCTAACGAGCCTTGAGGGGGGTTCTTGAGAGAGGCAGAGGAAAAAAAACGGGGCGCTGCGCGTTGCAGGTCGGCGGCAACAACATGTTCAAAATGCTGTGGGAGACGAACTTCACGTACGACTCGTCGATGCCGATCTACGAGAACCGGCCGCCCAGCTGGCCGTACACCCTCGACTACAAGCTCTTCCACGACTGCATGATCCCGCCGTGCCCCACGCGATCCTACCCCGGCCTCTGGGAGGTGCCCATGGTCATGTGGCAGGACCTCAACGGCGGCAGATGCTCTATGGGCGACGCGTGCAGCAACCCGCCCACTCCCGATGGAGTGTACAAGATGCTCATTAAGAACTTTGAGAGACATTACACCACCAACAGGTATATATTTTTTATTCTTGTTTTGATAACTAATTTTTTTATTTATGTAAATGTTATGTATGTCGCTTGTATTTTTATAGTTTTGTTTGTTTAAATCAATAATATAACTTTTTTATAAATTTTAAATTTTAGAGCGCCATTCGGTCTCTTCTACCACGCCGCGTGGTTCACTCAACCCCACCACAAAGAAGGATTCATCTCTTTCCTTGACACTATCGTTGCCATGGATGACGTTTGGGTTATTACGAATTGGCAGGCCCTTCAATGGGTCAGGAACCCCACGCCTCTTAATCTTCTCGATAGATTTGAGCCGTTCGGATGTAATTACCAGGTGGGTATCTTTGCTATCTGTTTTTCTAGAAATTTATCCTAGTATAAAATAGAATAGACTTTCGTCGTTGAGAATTTTTCTAGTGCATTTGATCAAACAGTGTATTTTTATTTTTTCCATTATTTTTATTTATGAGACAGTAAACTGTAAATATGAAATCATTCATGCGCGAAATGCCTGACCTAATTTGATGTTATGTAAATTAGTCAAATTGTTATAAATTTTTCAATGGGAATTTAAAACCAAGCTTGTTTTTCAATTCTGTTAACTTGCTCAAAAATAATTGAAGTTTATGCAAGAACTATTGCCAAAAAAAAAAATGTATCTTGTCCTGACTACATACTACGGAACATTGCGTCAGAAAAAAACAGATTTACTGAGCGATATATCCAATGGCTCTTAAAGAAATTATTCCAAGTTTTTAACAATTTCGTAATTTTTAACCAATCTCTATATCTAATCAATAAAAATTAAGATGTCTATATGACAGCTTAGACTTAGATTCTCGGCAAAGATAAATTGCTAAACGAAAAAGATAATGGTGATTGCCCGTCACTCTAAAATTTCATCACAATTAATAAACGGGAATCGTTACCCTATAAAAAAAAGTATCAGACATTCTCTCAGGTGAAAACGAACGTAAAATTACCATTGCCTTGTTTCACTTACGCAGGATCGACCGAAGAAGTGCAACAACCCGAAGGTGTGCAACCTGTGGCACAAGAGCGGCGTGCGCTACATGAAGACATGCCAGCAGTGCCCGGACATCTACCCGTGGACCGGCAAGACGGGCATCCGCAGCAGTCGCATTGACAACGACATCGACGGACACGAATGAGCGTCCGATGCCCCGCGACGGCAACCCTGATAAGAGAGAGACAGAGCGTATACCGGTCGCCACGACCGGGCTGCTCGATCGAACGCGCGTGTTAGGGCTGTTTCTTGGATTTGATCTTTCGCCGCACGATTCAAGTGTACCCGTGTGAGTGTCTGTTTCTATCGCGAAAAACGCCGGCTTTCGTCCGGACGACAGTCCGGGCGCGAGCCCACGGATTTTTTGTCGATTGGGTGCGAGTGTGATTGTCGAGGAAATCGTGTTGGGTGTGAATGGCGGTGAGAGTGCGGCGATCGATTTTTCTTTTAGTTTATCTTTGGTCCGGTGAAATTACACGGTGGTGTCCGACTTTTGTGTTATTCGCGAAAAATGTATTTTTTTTTTTAATCAAAACAATTAAAAATTGATATTCCTATATTGTAAGATCAAAAATGGCACGGAGGACGTAGTGCGATGCATTTATTGCTGTGCGACGGACGAAATTTTGTGGATTGTGTGGTATTGATACATCGAAGTACGCACAATAACTATTTTTTACTCACTGTGCAATAGGTACGCGAAATTCGCGTATTTTTTTAGAGAAATTTTGATAATTCGATTGCCAATGCAAGAATCGCACATTGGACGAAAAGATAAAAGTAAAACTTAAAAGAATTTTTTATTTCTGTAAGGTTATAATGTTTTATAAAAATTTTAAGAATACGAGTGAAAATAGTTTAAAAAAATTTAAATAGCCATGTTTTACAGCCTATATATGCTTTTCTACAATAAAAAATTCTTACTAGTTTCTTTCACTTTTTAAGATAAACATAAGGATATAGTTCAAAATCATGGTCTTTTCAGATTAATTTGAAATCATAAAACATTTACCCAAAAGAAAATATTTGTTCGCGTCACTTGGCGCTTTCCACTTGGATTCTGAGCTATGTCCACACCATAATAATGAACTTGTCCTATTTTTGAAGGAGAACCCCACATCTTCGCGATTCGGAATAGCTGAGGCTTGCAGCAGTGCCTTGTTACGTAATACTCAACTATTCTATCGTCGGTGGCTCGGCTAATAATTTTGCGCTTCTCCACGAGTTCAAGTTGCAAGGAAAAATTCCTAGAAGATTGTAAATTATCGACTCGCCGTCATTTTAATTCGCTGAGTAATTTCTTCATAAAGAGTAATGAGAAACGCGTCACTTTATTTACCGAGGCATCGACTCAACTTCTTTCCGGCGAACGAAGATGAGGGTCGCAATAATGATAAGAGAGAAGTATACGTACGTGATTGGAGGATCGGCGGGAGCTTCAGACGACCGCGCCGAGTACACCGCGAGTTCGTGATAGATGGTATTTTACATTGAAAAAAGAAAGAGAGAGAGAGAGAACGCCACTTCGGCCGCCGATCGCGATCGCCGTTTTGCCTGACAGGTGGCTGTGAGCTGTCCGTTTTCCGATCGACGCGCTGATCGCTGGCCGAAGGCGCTGCTCGTTATTACTGTTATGCGTAACGCGATAATTTACTTTCGACTATTTATTTTTTTTATTTTTTTTTTCTAGTATTAGTTTCTATCACTCTAACCTCTTGCTTCTCGTATTTATCATTTTTCTTATTTCTTTTGGCCACGAAATTCAAGAGATTCTTTTAGCTATAAATTTTAAACCTTTGGCTTGCAAACTTTTTTTTTCAAGTTTTAAAGAAGCGTTGAAAGGTAATTTCACGCTCACGAAGGTAAATAATGCGCAAATGCACGAATTCAAAATAGCGTGACGGTGGTTTACCTTTTTACGACTTGTTACTTGTTACTTCACGCGACTCATCTCGTATGCATTCTTGTGGTCACATAAAATCTGTTACAACACCTTTTATCGCCGAAAGAGAATCCATTTAAAATTAAGTAATGAATTTTAACCACTTATTTTTCTTCTCTAAAAATAGGGATGATTTTCCTTTTTCTGTTTTATAATCGATAGTTTCATTTTCAATAACAATCGGAAAAAGTGTCTTAATTTCTTGCATTTTTTTTCTCCCTATCTTCTCAACATATTTCTATCGTTTTTTTATTTTTATTTTTGTTTATTACAAAAAACAATCGCGAAAATATGTAAAAGGAAAACGAACTCGGCGTACTCGGCGTCGAACCTAGGCGAATTTTAATTGACTGTCTTATGAGAGAAAGAGAGCTTGAAGAGTGCGCGTACATAAATCACTAGTTTTTAGTGTCATTACAGGCGCGCAATAAACGAGCCCAATGAAATAGAGCTACAGATTCGTTCCGGGAGGGATCGTGGATTTTATCAAGCGGCGACATCGAGGTGATGACAATTACGCAAGACATGTCTCTTTTTTCTTTGGAAAATCAAGCGTGCCTTCGATAAATAAATAGCTCAATGATGTTTTATCGCTGACAGTTGAGAAGCAAAAAGGAAAGATTCGCAATTTTTACTTTTCTTTCAATGTTTTAACTATACTTACGTATGATTTTTATTTTTCACCTAATGTAAACGTATTTAAGTCGTTGCTTTGGCTCGAGTTTCTCTTGGAACAGTTTAAGAAACAATCGAAAATGATAATTAATCGCTCAATAGGTTCGTATCATTAAGTTGTAGCTGTTAAGGTAGATTTTCTTGTGAATTAAGTATTTTCTAAGTATTAAGATGGAGATTAAACTCTTCGACGGAAATTATACGAAAATTGAGATTAATGTAAATATGCATAATAGACTGCTTGAATTTTTTGTACCGCGCTAGGTTGTATTCGCGTCTTAAATAAAAAAAAAAGTGTACAATCGCAAAAGATTCTGTCCATCGACCTGAAGGTAAAAAAAATGGTTAAATCAGGACCAATCAAGCAAGCTTTCAATACGAATGTATTTTTTTTATAATCATATTATTACTATAACTAGATTTAGTGCATAAGGTGATTATGAGTAAGTTTCATTTACAACGTCCTTTACATTGAGAAGGTAGAGAAGGTCATATGCAAGAATCAGGAACCGGCAGGGAGTAAAAGAGATTGGTCCAGTCGTCAAGATCGAACATGTCAACGTCTTGCCAAACAATCGTGTGCTCACGGCCAATGTTCTCCTCCCAATAACGAGCCATGTGATTGTAACTTACAGCTTCCCAAGTCTATACGAGAGATAAGAAGAAAATTTTGTCATTTATCCCCTTTCATCGAGTGTATCATGAAAAATCTTGTATTATAATTACATTTTAACCAATTTTTATAAATTATTACGTAACGCAAATCAAATAAATATAACATATATATGTAATTATTCTCTTCTCTTTTATTATCGACTTACCTTTTTGTTTTGAGCTATGAAAGCCAATGCATAGAGATTTTTCTGCTGTACGGCAGCTTTTTTTGCTTTCTTTAAATATTTGCCAACTTCGAATTTACGAGCGCGGATAATGTAGTAGTACGCTTTCAATAAATAAAAATGAGGTCTAATGCATTGGTATTTCCTTGACACTTCATTCAACATGTCCATAAGGATATGCACGTCTTCCATTAACATTTCCATTTGATTACTTTTTTTCAAGTTGACACATCGCGTAAGAAGTAGTAGGTGGCATTCAAAAATCTAAAAGATAATTATTGAAAATGTATTTAGCTGTAAAAAGTAACTAATTTGACATAAGAGACAACTGTTTGTTAATTATGTAAAAATAACCTTGCTCAGAGTAATAAGTTGGGAGAAAGCATCAGGTTTTAAGGTTTTGGTGAAGTAATCCAATCTTTTGACGAAAATAGCAGTTCTTAGATCACCTCTGACATCATAATTTAAATCATTAACTGGTTTATATTAATTTAAATAATATTATTTAATTAATTACTTGCGTAATTGACTTAACCAGAGACTGGTCACTAAACGCTTCAAACTGTGAGGATCCCGCATTACTAAAGATTCCGTCTTGATAGCTATTAAATAATGTTTATGATATAATTTCAGATGATAAATTCGTTAGTAAAGAAATATTTTCAGTGGTGTGTAATCTCGATTTGAAGACTGTAATTGAATGCATGACGTAGTGAGACTTTTAGTTTAAGCACACGATTTAGTGAAAAACTCTACTTATTCTATCATCTTAAGTTTCTAAGATATGTGCTAAGATTTCAAAAAAGTGAAGTTAAAGTGGACCAAAAATAAATAAAGAAAACCTATCAGTTTCTTCAGAACAATACGAAACCGAACTATGACAGGTGTTATTTAAACAAAAATGCAAGGGTGAAAGTTTAAGATAAATCTTCGAGCTTAAATTATTCATGCTTTCCTCGGTAACATCATCTCATTTGCAAACAACAACATAAGGAAAAAATACAATATTTTTGTGCGTATTCATTTTAAAAAGTGAATATTAACCCAGGATTTTTTTCGCGTAGTTGGAGCAGGTCTCGAAACTTTCTATAACGACTCCGGCGTCCACCAGCATGTCCATGCAGAGAGCATAATACCACGTCAGCGCTGATTTATCGACATCCTGTATTGCGGTGTCGTGTAGCTGATGCAGTATATCCACCATCTCGCAAAGTCGTTTCAGATAGAGCTTCGGATCCGCACGGCAGACGGCGACGTTGAGAGGGGATATTTTCGCCGTTAGTATTTTTTTTTTTCTTTTGGAAACTATTGAAAATTAGTAACCATTACCAAGACCTGAATCATCGGTGGCATTATGTCCAGCTCCAATCTGATGATGTGAAAACACTTAGCGGTACGGAGAGCCTTCTCCCCGAAGTATAAAGATTTCTCGAATTTTCCTTCCAATAAACTTTTTAAAAATTGTTTAAAAATTTTATGCTATTTTAACAAATGACTAACTAGTGAATCACAATGTTTTCTTTTCAGACATTAATGTTCAATACCTGATCTTAAATATCGCTTTATAAACACGAATCAACATGATGATGTCCTCGGTATTATTCCAATTACTCTTTTGATTAATTGCAAAAAGTATGTACTTTTCAATGTGATTTAAAAAAGCCAGATCTCCGGCGCGAGCATAAACTTTAACGATTGTAATGTATAACCGGCACTGGTCGTAAAAGCTGTTCAAATCGTAGCTCGAGAATCCGATCGCGATGCTTTGTATCGATGCTAACTTTGCCGCCTTAAACTCTTTACTGACCTACAAGCAATTAAATAAGTTTTCAAAATAAAAATCTGTTTTTTTTTCATAAAAATAAAGGCGGCGCATCCTTTAATTTTTCCTTCGACAAAATTTACCATCAACTGCTTGGACAGCAATTGCAAAGCATTCGCTAAACATTGCTTTAACAAACTGGATATCTCGCTCTTCTCGGTGGAATTGACCGTTGGCTCAAAATACGACCAGAGAACATTTTGTCGGAATTTTTCGTACTTCGTTTTGTAGCATGCTAGCAAGTCAGTGAATGTAAAGTCGTGTTTGTATAAGCACACAGCATCGATGTAGTTTGCTCTTGCTTGGGGATAATTACCCAGGTGCATATAAGCGTTTCCTAAAATGCGTTAATACAAATAATAGATTTGTTCATTGTTTTAAGGATCGAAATAGAAGTTAATTAACCTTTTAAACAGTAAATAATGGTTTTCTTGATCATTTTTCCTTGTGAAATTAGATTTTTATACCCGCTCACAGTAGCGAGATACTAAAATACAAAAGAGAGGTGTTATACAAAAGTTTAATTTTTAATAGATTTTAATCCATACATCATTTCGTTCATCGGCCATGTACAGAAATCTTAAAGCATAGCTCGGTTGACCAAATTCAATAAGAGCTGCGGCATACTCCATCATAAAATTGATGACTCTTTCATTTTTTTCTAGAACAAAATTATTTATTATCAAAATGTGCAAGATAATTTTAATTTGCAATAACAATGAAAATGAACTGTTACCAATATTGTCAATGTGCTTCCACATTTTTAAAAAAGTGCAATTGATGATCATCAGGCAGCGGCAATTTCGATAATCTATGTGTCCAAAACTGTTCAAGTGCAAATATCCCGTTGTATTGTCTTGCCATACAGGACCCAATCTAGCCTTTCTTCTTATCTTCTTCGACTCTTTTATTAGCGGCTTTATCGATCCACCGAAAACGTCACTCCCTACGAAAATTCCTTTTTTAAGATACTTCAGTTTGCGATTAATAAACTGCAATATCTTTAATTCTCAAACCTTCAGAATCACTCGTCTCAAAAATAGTACGCATTATCGAAATTCCAGAAATATCCTCCATCAGTTTCCTATTAATTTCTTCCGAATGATGTTCTCTTAATAATGTTTTGTCATTAGTCGTCGAGTAGCCCAAGTTTGAAGCACCTTCAACCGGCGTTTCAGTCGCATATAGAAGTTTTGACGATTTCGGAGCTTTTGGCACTGGAGGACTTTGAATCACAGATGGAGTCGTCGACGTTTCTGGAGTTTCTGGAGTGTCTACTTTCTTTGGAACATTTAGAATTTGACCTTCGATCCACAAGTTGTTCGTCCTTCCAGGTGCTGGTTTTGTCACTTTTTTCTAAAACAATTCGGATGATCAATATTTATTGACGAAATGATGTGTTTTCTTTTTTGGATTTTAGTAACCCACGTAGTTTTCCTTCCCTGGTACTCTCAGAAAAGAACCGCCACCACATGAGACGCATTTTCTAGCATCGATTTTATAAACCTCCACCACGCGAGAATGAATCTCTCGTCTTTCAATATCCGAAATGTGCTTGTACACCACTCGCTGGAGGGTAGTTTCTTTAAACTCCATAAATCGGCAGTGAGCATATCGTGCCAAATGTCTTTCTTCTGGAGGAATATCTATTTAAATAAACATTCTATTGAATAAACTGATTTGTTTTGTTACAAAGGTAAGTTGCAAACTAATCAGAAAAATTTTAAGAAGTAAACTGGGATTAATAAAATAAAATTTCTTGAATTCAATTTTATTTCTTTTAGAAACATCGAAGCAGTTACTACAGCATTTACACAACTATTAAAGTTTTTATCTCAATTTGCGGAAAGAGCGCGAAGAAAAAATGAGAGACAAGACATCCTAGCCACTGAGTGTCTAGCTCGTTCGCAGGTATACACCGCGATCCCGCATCGGAATCATTTATCACTTTATCGGGCCTCATCTATGGAGGCGTGCGTCGATAATATAATGTGTAATGTGAAACTCCTTACAGGACAAGTGACACCGGCACCGTAGCAAGTGATGCATGTCCGAGAAAGTACACCTCGGCTTCAACGAGCAGACGGCGAGTTCACCGACCTTCGTTCTCCGCCTCTGCAGCGCCGCGCATTCGAAAATCCGCACTCTCATTAGATTTTCTACCGCTGCAAATTTTACGTTTCCATTGTTTTTTTCTACTACTATTATTTATGAAATTTAATATATTGTTTACCAGAATTAGCAAGTATTTTTTAGAATCAATAAAGACCATAGTTACGTAAAAAATGTTTTAAACATTAGGGAATAATTTATTTGCACTAAGATTTAAATTTTGCAAAAATTGTTCATTATCATCACTTTTACAGTGCGAGAATTATCGTACAATCTACGCAGCTTTAGACCTCTCCATGAAGATACCTTTTGTACTAACTACGGTTTCTACTCTACTCTTAATCGTATCAAGCGCTCATGGAATACACTTCCTCAGAGGATTCTAATGATTGCCGACAACGGTCTGGTTCCATTCAAGAATTCTATAAAATCATTTACCGCAAAATTTAGTTTATAAGTTCTACTTGAATGGCATTTACAGATGACTACTTGTTGTTATTAATAGTTTATAGTTTATATTTTTTGATGTTTTATTTTTATATGTTACATTATTTTGTATTTAAAGGGCAATCCTATGCCCGTTTAAAAATAAAAGTAAAAATAAATAAATAAATAAATTATTTTTAACAAACTCAAACAATTACAAATCCAGAAGCAAACTGTATAAAAAGAGAAAATGAACCTGTGCTGCGACGAAATCAAATCGAAAGTCGTTCCAAAGATACATCCCGCGCGAATGCGATAACAGCCTTCGAAGGCGGGGCCTTACCTACAGCCGTCTTGAAGGACTTATGATTAGGCAGGATCAGTTCGAGCATGCTGCGAGTGAAAACGCTGCCGAGCACCGCGGCGCACTTGATGAGGTCCTGCTCGTAGAAGGATAGCTTCGCAAAAATGTCCAGCGCCAGTCCTGAAGAAAGTAAAGAAGGCGTATATACTCTTTCCATCCTGGCCCCGCTCGTCGCTCATACTCGGTAAGTGAATATGTCGCGCGTTAAGTAAGCTCGGCCGGGCCCGGACAGCTTGTCGCGCATCGTTGAGCAAAGGGTCTGCTTACGCACTTTCTCCATTATGCACGCACGCGAATAGTGCACCTTTTTCTTCGTCGCCGGGTGCCGGTTTTAATAAGCGCGCGCGCTTACGCTAAGTAGCCATGTAAGATCTAGAATCTACATGGCGGTTTTTTTTTTCTCTTTTCTTGGAGAGAAACTTTTACGCCGATACGAGCGGGAGATACGCGGTGGGTAATGCGTTCTAATTGTTTCGAGATTGCACTCGCAGTGACAATTTCGTGATTTGGACTTGCATATCGCTTTGCGTATTTAAGAGAAAACGAGGCTTATTTTGAACTGTACTATTAATTTAATGAAATAAGCAATTAAAAAAAAATAAGAGATAAAAGGGTAGAACGGAAATTTGTAGTGGATAATGATTTTTGTGTTAAAAAAAAAATTGATTATTTACCTTCGTGATTGTGAACCTCAAAATTCTTAGAAAGTTCAAAGTTTTTATTGACAAGACAAACTGACACTGTGCGTTTTTTATGCCAAGGTACTGCGGGCGCAACCTCGTCCGGAGTAACATCAGCAGGGAGTCGAGAAATCCAAAGAGGTGGTGGAAAAAATATTTCATTTTCGATCACTTCATCTGGTTTTACATGCACTAAATCGAATGCACAGCACAATATCATCAATGTTACAAATAATTGGTACCATCCTGGATTGTTTATGTGCATGTTCATTATGAAACTGAAAAAGTATTTGAGGGATTTAGTAAAATGTCTTAAATTCAAAAGTTTTATTTGAAGGATAATAACAATATAATTACACGTATAATTCCATTGAAAAGCCATCGACTTCCAAAAATTGACAAACCAAACAAACGAGAGATCGAAACTCCAATCCACCTATTTCGTGTCGAATTAATCGTTTATCTCTGCATATGTCGTTTTCAACCCTCGACAATTCATCCCACGAATCTGGCTTCAAAATCGTGAAGGCCAGGACGACATTTTTGTCACTCACTGCTTGCGACAAAAATTGCCAGGACATGTAATCGATGTATTGAATGTTGTCAAGCAAAATGCAATATTTTATGTTGTACTGTAAAAGTATATTCGATAAAAACATCTGAAAATTTTAATAATGCGAGACCCGAAACTTAACTATCTTCAGCATCTTTTCGAAAAGAACAAGGGATTTTCGATGGCGATTCCAGTCGGAGTCCTTGATGAACTGCTTGGACAATTTAAATCTTACTCTTAAAATTCTGTTCATGTAGCAAAAATCATCGATGTGTATCAAATGGCCTATTTTTTTAACAGTGCCTTCTTCAAATTCGTTTATCGTTTTGCAATCCTCAAGTCCAAGCATCTAATACAAATTATCAATATAGAAGTTCTGTCTTATTTATAAACAAAATATTTATACGTGTACCTGTACCGCAATTTTGTGAATAACCGAGTACGGCTTCATAGCAAAAGACGAATGAAGTACAAGCCTGATCAACGTCAACTGTCTAGACTGCGCCATCGCAGCGTAAGCATCTAATACGCGCGATTTCCCTATTTTACTGATACCCTAATCGTAGCAACAGACATTTTCATCAGATTAAGTTTCAATTAAAGAAAATTCTATTTTAAAACCTCTATTATGACTCCTGAATGTTTTCTGTTGTCTAAACCGATGTCGTCTAAGATGGAACTAAATAATTCTAATTCCTCGAATCTACTTAATATAGGATACGCAACCTCGAGATCGTGGATTGCGTCGAGCTCTTTGCTTCTGCAAAAAGTAGTAAAGTATTTGTTTAACGTATTTTTGGGTTATCATCATGTGTATCATTGACTTACTCTTCCAATCCGAAATAAACAAATACGTATGCTTTTCCATGTCCTCGCAAGTTTATTAACCCAGAGGATCGGTATTCGGATCTTGGAATTCCACTGTACACCACTGTGTCCAAGTCGCAGGTAATCTATGCATTAGAAATTAGTAAGTGGTTTTTAAATGAATTCTTTATAAAAATGGGATTCTTCATGACGGAGTACTAACTTTATTTCGGGAAACTAACATAATGCTCTCTGCCTTAGAAATCGGGGGACCAATGACGACGTAGCATCGCCTCGCAATGTTACCGACAACAGAACAACAAACAATATCTAAAAAAAAATAGTTTACTTTAGTAAACGGAAGAAAAGCATCGATTTTGATTTTCTCGCTCGGTACCTGTTGAAATGCCTATAGAAACCTCAGCAACGAGGAATATATTCCTTAAAATTGGCAGAACTGTTTTTGCGAAAAGCACACTAAACTCGCAATGGTTTCTTACTTGCAAATTAGTGGAAGCGCCGAAAATTAAACGAAACAGCATATTTTCATTGAACAAACTGACGTCATAAATCATTCCTACATCTTCGCAAGCTCTATATATATAAGTAGAAAACATTTGTTGATTAAATATATTCACTTAAATAGCAAATGCTAAGAAGAAAGTGAAATAACGTTTAACACACTTTAAAATAATTTCGTAGCATACATCAGTCGTTTTGATTTGCTCGTGAATTGATTTAATGTATCTTGTTGCGACGTTCAATACGACTACTGATACATTTCGCAATTCCGTAAGATTATCCAACAATAAATCTTTCTCTACCTAAAAGATTAAAAAAAACACGTCCCAATAGGCATTCATTAAATAATTATTACTGAAGAGAAAACTTTATTTACCTGATGTATTATTTTTCTTAATACATAACGTTTTAATGTTCTGTCAATTGGATTTTTACATGCATCTAATATTGCATGTCGACCTATATTTATTGATGATATTATATTTAATTAAATAACTAAAGTGTAACTAACATTTTGTTGCTTTGGTTTAAAAAAATTTCTAATAAATCCTCACGTAACACTATGATCCGTTCCATTTCTAGATTATGTACAATCGCGACGCACTGCTTTTTCTGCTTCTTTTTTGAATTTTCCATTTTGTTACTGTTAGTAGTGAGGAATCTTACTCGTTGCTTTACGTTTGATGATGTACTATTCTCTAGTTCCAATTCAGGTCTACAAATATATTCGACATCTTTTTGCAAATTTGCTGCTGTTTCTGATTCGCGTCTTTTCAAATCTTCAGTCACCTGTTGATTTTTATTCTGATTATTCAACAGTTCTATAAAATATACATAAACTAAAGAAATAATCGGTAATAAATAATTAAAAAAATGAATTCAAATTATGAAATTTAAAATTTATTAGAGTTTCTCTACATATTATTGCATATTCTCTAAATAGTACCATAATGTGGTGCTGATCTTGGATGACGTAAAGGTAATTATCCAAAACACAAAACTTCCAGGTGCTCTCGGTAAGGATAATCTCATTAGGCGGACAGGCGCTGATAGCCCTGTAGACATTAGTCACGGGTTCGCCAGTGATAATGTATCGGAGAGTCTGACGTTCGCCTATTGACGAAAAAGTAACTTTTCCAACGGATACTGCTATTTTAATAGGCACTAGAAATTAAGAATACTAATTACTTTTGCTTGAGAAAAAAAGAAACTTTTAAGAATTTTTAGTATTGATGAGACAGGATTTATTGTTGTACCTCCACGGTCGTTAAGTTGTTCTGTATTTAAAAATAATATAGATTCCTTAATACTAAACGCACAGGATATCACTTTTTCTACAGTCAGGTGTGGTTGCGCATCGATACCCTGCTTCCATATTGACAGAATACCGTGGTCTACAATACGCTAACTTTAATAAATATGATATTTATGTACTTTTACGAGAATGAAAATGATTTTTGAACCTGTAAATTTGATAACATCGCCACCATTAAAGTAAATCTGCTCAATGATAGCAGTTGTGTACATATTGAGCACCTTAGACAGACCGCAACTTCCATTGTTATTGGCATAAGCAAAATCATTGTACAATGAATACACCTCTTCAAAAAAGAAATTAAAAGTAAATGAATATTTTAATCGTGAGTAGTATAAGAAAATTTGGCAAACCGGAAATATCCACATATAGCAGTATGACGAAAGGATAATCCACTAATTTCTTGTGAGAGTCTATCAAGTAAATTAATTCATCTGGTACGAAAGTTGCCAGTAACTTAAACCTTGTACTTGTGTTAGTGTTGTACAGTACCTAATTTTTATTAAAAAGGTATATTGTTTGTGAATTAAAAATCTTTCAACTTTTTTCTAACCTGACGTAGGGTGATATTTTCGACTTTAAAAATAGGCCCAAGCAGTTCAGGCGACAATATTGAGTTTGAATATTCTGTACTTGAATAATCCATATTTACAGGTATTTCTAATTACCATCAACGAAGTATCGTCATTTTTTATTGATCAAAAAGATTGTTATCTTAAACTATTTATTACATTTTAATGTTTGTAGACTTTCAATTGTCCTTAATATTTACTGCTATTTTAAGTAGATAATAATAAAGTCGATTTTCTTATTTTTTATACATAAAGAGTAATTAGAAAATAAAAATTTAAAGAATTTTAAATTATTATAATATAGATGACAGGGGGTAATTAAGAAATAATGAAACAACAAATTTATAGATAAATAACTTACTATCTATTTTTTTAAAGGTAAGTACTACAAGGGAATGTTGAGTATTGCATAAATCGAGATACACTCAAGATGCATTACAAAATTCACGAAAAAATCGCTCGTATCTCAAGTTTTATCATCGCCAGATTGCATATCTTCATATATACATTAGAAAATCTCGTTCGCGCATTTTCATCATAAAAAATATATATATATATATTTTTATTAATTCTTTTCTTTGTTTTCTTTGCTTCTTTTTAGCAATTACGAAAATTCTTGTAGTTTCGCATCAGCTACAAGTCATATTTACACGTACGTAAATTTCCTTTTTTTTCCGCACTCAAGAGGATGGAATTGCTTCAACGCTCGAGAAATTTGCGAGCGGTCAGCGCAACCGTCGCGTGGGTCCTCTACCAACTCGCACCCTTAAAATCTCATTTTAAAAACTGCGTTAAAATTCGACTTTGCGAGAAGGTAAAGAGACTTCGCGCGCGTTGCCATTGCGATCACCAAATTTCGTCGACTGCGTTCAATAAATTCTGTTTTATAATTTACTAAAAAAAATTGCACACGAGAGCCTCGGCGCTCACAGCGTCCGCTCGTTGTTTCTCGTTAAATTAATCATCAATAATTTTGACTAGACTGCAGAACATTTACTCCAACACCTATTGGTTGGTTCAATTATCCCACTTTAAATGCGAAAAAAAAGGATATAAGGAACTATACTAAACCTCTTCGCTCGTCTGCTTAAACGGATTCATTGTAATTTTACAAAAAAAAGCCGTTTATTACACATTATATAGCGACGTAATCTACAATTTGTGTGCGATTCGCATAAATAATCTCAATTTCTATACAAAAGTAAACGCACATAATTATAAATATTCGTGAACGGATTGTTTTTTGCGTTCACGAATTGGGTGAAAAAACAAATGTTTAAACTGTAAAGCAACTGATTGTTCATCACTTTGCCTCGACAACCGTCAATCGAGTCCGCAATAATAATATTAATAATAATAATAAAACATCTCACGTTGACTGAAAAAAGAATATAAAGAGCAAGTGCAAAATAATTTTAGCGCTGTTCAAACGGAATCACTGTATTCGTACAAAAAGAAAACCGTTTGTTACAGAATGTATTCGGCATAATCTACAAATTTGTTTGCGATTCGCATAAATAATGTATCTACTTATGTACAATAAATGGGCTAGCGCATAATCAATCATTGTTCGTGAACGAATTACTTTTTTCGTCCGCAATTACTTGAGGAAAAAAATAAAACTAAATCATAAAGAAACTGATTGTACATCACTTCGATTCGACCATCGATAAATCCAAGCCCACAATAATTCAAATAGTGATAATAATGATAACAAATTTTTACAAGAAATTGACAGGAAATCGGTAAGTGGAATAATAATATAACGCCATGCATTACTTTAACGTAGCGCAGAGTTAGTCATTAGCCAGTTCGCCTCCTGGCGCCTCCGGCGGTACCCGCGTCGACCCCTTTAAAATGTCACTCGACAATCAAACATTTTAAAAAAGTGATTCGCAATCGTCGCTGTAAAAAAGAAAAGTTCAAGACCAAAGGATAAAAGTACCCCGAGTCCCGGAGACAGCGGAAGTCCCACTCCTCGAAAAAAAAAAAAAAAAATTCGACACCTGGCCGACTGCGGTCGCAGCGATTCCCTGTCAGTTTCGCGCGCAACATAATAAAGCATCTCAGTCGGAAGCTAAGAAAAAAAGTATCAAAAAAAAAAAAGAAACATCGTCAACCAGACGAGAGCGGCGTGTAGCTACTCAGTGCTTTGATCTCGCGATGTGCAGGAAGAAGGAGACTTTTTCGGTGCACTGTATGCCGCACATGTTGCAGGTGTAGGGGTTCTGGTAGCCGTGGTAGCCCATGTGCATCGAGTGCATGATCTCGTTGCCGAAGGATATGTCGCAGTAGTGGCAGGTGAACTCGTTGCTCATGCCGACGGCGCGGGTGAAGTGCTGCGCCGAGTCCTTGGAGTCGGAGCTGGAGGCCGGCGAGACCGAGGGCGGCGTCACCATCAGGTGCTCCCCGCCCATCTCGTCGTCCGAGTCGTGCTGCATGACGCGCTTGTCGAGCTTGACGGCGCGGCCCTTGCGACGGCTGGTGCCGACGGGCGCCTGGCTCCTGGGCTTCGGCGCGACGGGGACCTCGGCCTTTCTGAGGTCGAGGGGCGCCGGGGGCTCGACGGGCTCCTGCTTCACGACGACAGTGTCCTCGCAGGGCTTGTCCTCGGGCATGTGCACGTCGTTGGAGGCTTGGGCCCCCATGTGCAGCTGCTGATGCACGTCGATGGCCGCTTGGGCCTCCCTTTGCAGCTGCTGCTGCTGCTCTTCGATCTTGGAGTCGACGCCGTTGAAACTGCGCGCGGCCTCGATGAGGTTGGCCTTGAACAGCTCCAACTGCTGCTCCTTGGGATCGGGCATGGCGCCGGCGCCCAGGGCGAACGGGTTGGGCATGGGGAAGCCGGTGAACAGCGGGTTGTAGGGGAATCCCATGAGGCTGGGTGTGGGGGGGAGGCCGAGGCCGCCGGCCGGGGTCGCGCCGTTGAAACCGTTGAAGCCGTTAAAGCCGTTTATCTTGGGCAGGCCGGTGATGCTGTTCAGCGGGTTGAACTGGAACGGTATCGGCTGCATGGCAGACTGCTGGGGGACGACGGTGGGCAGGAGGCTGTTGGCGGAGTTGGTCGGCTGCTGCGGCTGCTGCGGCTGCTGTTGCTGGGCCTGCTGCTGGGCCTGTTGCTGCTGCTCGGCGTCCTTCTTGGGCTTGGCCTTGGGGCCTCGTCGGGTGCCGTAGACGTCAATGATGGGGAAGGGATTGGGCGAGCCGTCGGCGTTGAGGACCATCGCCGGGTTGTGCTTGTACTTCCTCAGGTGGAGCTTGAGCGAGTGGCAGTACTTGGTGGCGTAGGCGCAGTCGGCGCAGCGGAACTGGTAGACGTTGGAGTGAGACTTGAGGTGGCTGTTGAGCATCGACTTGTTCACGCAGGAGTAGTTGCACTTGTCGCACTTGTACGGCTTGGATCCTGCGTGGTTGCGCAGATGGTACTCCAGGTGATGCTTGTACTCGGTGACGAAGGGGCACCTGGGGCAAGTGAGCAGCTTCTCGATTTTGATGTGAGAGCGGGAGTGTTCCCAGAAGTCGAGCTTCGTGATCGCGATGAAGTCGCACTGCTTGCAGCGGAAAGTCTTCACTTTGCCCTGGGAGTTGACACGGGGTACTCGCAGTCCCGGCTCATCGGCTTCCTCTACCTCGTGATCGGAGTTGCGCTCGTTCTGTGTGGGTGAGGCGCGGCTGAGGTCCTCCGGGCTGCCAATGCTACCGCCGTTCGTCAGCTGGTCCATCACGGACTTTGTGAACTCGGTCTCATCACAATTGGACGCAACCGTGCAGTGACTCTTCAGGTGCTCTGAGAATCTCAGTCTAAAAGGTAAAAAACAATCATTAGTTTTTTCTTTTCAATTAATAATTAAAATTTATTATTTCAATTCATTAAAAAAAGAGAACAATTTAACTAAAAAAAAGAAAGAAAAAAACGAAGGAATCTTACCTGCTCTGAGTCGAGAAAACACAAATGGGGCACTGAAGGGGATCGGGCGAGCACTCGAGCTCTTCTACCTTGGCAGCGGCGGTGTTGGATCTGTTGGTATCATTGCTGGGCCCGGGTGGGCTCGCATCAGGATTCGACGAGTTCTCCTCCATGGCGGCACTGGTGACCGGCGCCTGGCCGTTGACGACGCTTTCAGGCGGTGAGTCGCACTGCTTGTATGCATTCTGTGGGCTGTACTCGAAGCCGTTCGTGATCGGCACGTTGTGCGAGTCCTGCGAGGACGCGCTGCCCGGCGACAGGCTGCAGTTCGCCGAGCTGCGACTGTTCGGCGAGGCCGACTCGCTCATGTAGTGCCCGGGCGAGATGCCCGAGTCGTTGTGTTTATCATCTTGATTTGGCTCCTCTTTCTGTACGAAAAATAGGTTCGTTAAATTTCTATTTTTATTCATTTTGTTTAACGGTAAAAAGGGAGCTAAGGAGACCCACGAAACTGAAGAATCAAACGAAAAATAAGAGCAGCGTCAGCTTCCCTAGCAGAAATTTTTAAGTGTAAAAAAATGTAATAAAAAGTAGGAATTCGTAAAATAGTATAGAAAAGTGTAAAATAAAGTAAGGAAGTGTAAAC
>JAXIUT010000009.1:29725492-29736319 GCA_035586675.1 Eurytoma californica | reverse complement strand
ACAAATGTGATTCTGCTAGTAGTGCACACCGAAACGTATCACGTGACACAGTCATATGACTTATCAAGACATCAGGTTTTTTACGCTTTTCATTATCAAGTAGTAAAAAATATTTTCACGTTTTATGTTTTTCGTTCGTTCGTGATATATTATATAACCTGAAATCGTCGATGTAGTATATTGTAACTATTCTCTATATCTGCAGGTATCCGGGTAAAAAAATTGAATTATTAATCAGAAAATCGAAATCATTTCGAAAAAATACTGAAACAAAATACAAGTTTAATTCAGTCAACGTATTTTTATAACCAACATTTTTTATAAATTCTGTTTTCATCGTTTGCTGTTTACGGAATTTTATAAGCAAATTGCAGTACAATGCAATTATTATAAAAAAGCATGCAGCATCATCGTCAATAAAATAGGACAATGATAAATCAGTAGTAAATTGTTAAGGCAATTTTAATAGATAAAAGTGCATCCACTTATTTCAATTATGAGTAAAACTACAAAAAAAATTACTCTCATTTTCTAAATGAGAATTTACTACATATTAATGTAGCTTTTTAAATCGGATAAATGTCCTAAGCGAGTTATAATTTCACGTCCTTCTGAATTTCCGAAGAAATCCCCCCAATCCCTACAACTAGCCATCTCGTCTCTTCTACTCCTAATACCCAATTAAAATTTCCGTGCCGCGCCAACTGTCGCTCCCACATTCCCTGCATCCCCGACCCTAAAAACTCCCTTCCTCTCTCTCTCCTCTCAACAAACCATGAAACAAGATAAAACTCTCCTCGTTATCGTCGTTTTTCCGGATCTCTCGTTCCCCTTTAAAAAAGACCGAACACCTCCGAGCCCCCATTGTTCGCCTCTCGCCCTTCCGGCACGTCTCAATCGGGCTCGCGGCGCGTGTTTAACCTCCGCTGATCCGCCGGCTTACACGTCCTCCGCGCTGAAAAGCGAAAAAAAAAGCCGTGTCTATATATCGCGCGCCACGAGTCCATCGAGCGGCTCGCGCGCCGGCGTAATCGGATTTTCGCCGCGGGGCGGGGCGAGCGCGCGCACCCCTGCCAGACTCCCCGTGTATACACGCGCCCAGGACTTTCTCCACGCGCGCGCGCGTTAATTCTGGCCACTTTTCAAACGTCCGCCGCTTTTTTCCCCGGCCTCCCCTCCCTTTCGTCCCTCGGCCCTCCACCTTTCGCCGGCCCTCTCCCCCCGGGGCCGCTTTTTTTTTCCCGACGAGCTCCTTTTTTTGTGCGCGCACGGACACCCGATACGCGCCGTGATTTCCGTTTTTCCCGTGTATAGCTTTTGTCGAGGGGGGGTTTCAGGGGCGAGGGGTGCGCGCACTGCGCCGGAATTTCTATGGACACACTTTTTTTTTATGCGCGCTTTTTCGAGGGGACCGCGAGGAGAGCTCGTGGTTTGACGTGCGGCCGTTTACGCTGCGAAGGGGAGGCACACGCGCCTCGGAGGCTGCGTTTTTTTTCTCCCGGTGTGCGCCGACAGTGCTGTTATGACGAGACGGTTTTTTATGTAGGCGTTTTTTTTCTCTTCTTATCCGGGAATATTGACTGGGTAATCGAGATGTAATTGACTTGCCAAGTGCTCCGGGTACTATTATATAGCCTTTTTTTCTAAAAGGGCAAGTGGTATTGTTGGGAATATGCGATGTTACACTTCAAATAAGGGAAGTTTTTTTTAAGAACTGGGAAGTAATGTGTATGTGTGTTTGACACGCTGCATTTACTTGTGAATAATTTAATCCTAATTTTCAGCAGAATCGATGAATAATAAATAATTTACACGTAATTTACAAAAAAAAATAGTATAAGTAGATTGCACTATTAAATTATTATTAATTCACTTACTAAAATGTAGCTATATTAATTTGGTGTAAGAATTGTACATTCTTCATTAGATTTCTCACCAATATTTACTAAAAGAAAGCAAATTATCTGCTAGATAAAAACAAAATAAGTTTCCTATTCTAGTAGAAAACAAGCGAATAATTAACTTTAGTCACACTCCTTTCAAAAAATGCTCCTTTTGTAAATCACGCGTCAAAATACAAATTCCTGAAATTCCTCCCAAAAAAGCCTCACACATTTTCGAAAAAAAAAGAAGAATCACAAAAAAATCCCCGACTTCATCATGACGAAAAGCACACCTTCCGAGAAGCTAAAAAAGGAAGTCCCGCCATTAAAAACTATTACGACGAATTTGTACGAGGCGCGCGCGCTCTAAAACGAGGAGAAAAGAGAGTCCACGCGGCGCTCGTCCGGACACCTCGCAAAAAAGAAGAAGCGGGACATAAGGGAGCGGAGCGAGCCGGGCCCGGTTCTTCTTTATTTTTTCGTGAAAAGTGGAGGTAGGGCCGGAAACGGGGCCGAGCCGGACCCCCTATTTTTTTTTTCACGGCGGCACCGGACTTTTTTTTGTTGAAAGAACTGCGTTTTCTCGCAGATCATCGTTCTTCTGAGCGTATGCACGGGCTCCCGGGGCGAGAGAGACCGCGACAATGGGACACGGGCGCCCATTAGGGACGATCGCGCAGCTCCTGCATGAGGACGGACGTTATTTATGGTAAAGGCATTATGGGTCGCGTGCGCAAATTGAGCTTTTTTTATTGCCTTTTTTATTAATGATTCCAATAACTATTAAAAATGCAGGCGACGGGTGTTTTTCCTACTTCGTGTGGAACTCGAGAGTTGCTTTTTTCTCTTGCATTGGAAAGAATTGCGAGTACTATTTGCATAATTTTGAGCTGCGATCGTTGTCTTTTAAATTGTTGTTTAAAGATGCATACTAATCTGTTTATGATTTATTCAGTGAATGTTTATGCGCAGTATGTTCATAAATACCAAAAATTACAAGTGTACAAGAAGTTGCTAATTGGTATTTCCATTTTGTTTATAATCATTCCCCCTAAATTTAATTCAGTCAGTACATGCAATTCAAAATAAGTGAAAATTATTAAAAAGTAAAATTAAACTTCTCACTTCTGCAGTGCACATTCGAATTTATAGTTGCGCACTATTCACTGAATTAAATTTAGAGAGTTCTTTATGAATTGAATAATAAATTTAGTTCATACTCAAGTGACCCGTCGTACGGAAGATATGAACAAATAATTTGTTTTTATATGCTTCACTTATTACGTTAATTTTTTGAAATTTATTTGATGTTTACCGCGTACAATTTATTTAGGAATAGAAAATTCAAAATTTTCATGTGAATCTTTCACGCCAAACAAACATTCCCCTCAGACTCCCTCACAAAAAATGTGCAGTCTCTTACTGCCGCTACAACAAGACAAAACGCATTTCCAGAATAAAACGTTAATTCCCTAAAGCCAACTCGGAAAAAGTCGTATTCAAACGAGCGGCGATCGCCTTATACTCGGCGTAATCTTCCTCGTCGCTGCTAATCCAGCGCAATAAATCAAACGGAGCGCCAATCGCGGCCCCAGCTGCATTTGAATGACAATGGGCTGAGCGCGCTGGCGATAAAACGCGGAGCGCCTCCCCCGACGGCCGATTTCCATCTCTCCCCCCCCTCGGGCCTAATATCGTCGCGCCGTCGGCACGCGACGCCTCGGGGGGACGATCCGTACTCGGGGAGAAAAAAAAACATCGAGCGCTCGAATGAGTATCGAGGCGACGGCGGCGGTCCCCGCGCGCGTCGTCAGGTGATGATCGATCCCCGAGTCATCCTCAAGCTGCCTCGCGCGAATTAGCCCGGGGTGATGATCGAGCGCGATTCACGCGCCGCGGCGATGACGAATAGTCGACACCTTTTTTTCTTTCCTCGAGAGGCGACGCTTCACGCTCGCTTTGTGACGCTGCTCAAAGAGACTTTTAATGTGGGCCGGATTTGCTCGCTCCCATTTTTTATACGGTAGGAGAGGACCTTCACGGTTTGAGAGATGAAGCTATGTAGATGGTGAGTCGAGAGTAGATTTTAATGAAAGGTTAACGATGCGATCAGTATTAAATTGTTTTTAGATTGCAAGGCTGTAATTAAGTCAAATTTTTACATTAATTTTTATAATTAAACCCTCCATTACTGTAGATAAAGGTCGTTGAGAAAATGAATGAATTAGCAAACCGTAAGATCTCGTAACGATCTTCTTCACGCTAATAACAGTCCATACTCCCTTCCGAATCCCCGTGTACTTAAAAAAAAAACCTCGAACTCCAAAAATAGCCAATTATCTCCAAATAAAAGCGTACTTAAAAACGCATTCCACCGGGTGAAAAAATAGCCGTGTATTTATCCAATCCCCCAGGCCTACCGCGGAATCTGTAAAACGAGACGCGTCATTGGGCCATTAGTGACTGAAAAGAGTTGTTGCGCGTGGTCCCGCCTCACCCCTTCCACAAACACGCGCTCTAAAAAAAAGTTACCCGCCCGACCTGTCGGGAGCGAGCGCAAGCTTTTTCCGTCGCGTCGGGCGCCTCTACCCCTTGCCGCTGGCGCCTGGGGGGAAGTTTTTTTTTCGCTTTTCAAGCGGATGTGTCGGATCGCTCGTTCCCCCCGTGAACGGCGACGGGGTGTGGATTTCGCTTTTTTTTCGTTTTAATCGGTGCGGCGGGAGAAAAAAATCTCCCCCCCTGCGGGTAGCGGCGCAGGTTGCGGCTTATTATGTACCTTGACGGGGATGGCGCGTGCGCGGGATAGCGCTAATGCGCTTCGACACGCGGCTTTACGTAATGTTTTTTTTAGAGGCGTTTTTTGTGGGGAGATTTTTTCCTAAGCTTTTTTTTAGCTTCGGGCGGGTTAGTGGGGTCGCGTGTGTTTGGTAATTGTTGTGACACCTTTTTTTCTACGGTGGGGAAATAAAAGATTATGTCATTTAATGGCGTGTAGTCAATTTGTACCTATTTCACTTTATGACGACTTAATTTCTTTTATAAATTGATCTTTTTTAATCACGAAAACAACATAAATGAAGTATTTAATCTCGAGCAATGTACACAATTATCAAATAAAATTTTCTAATCAAAATAATATTACATTAATTATAGCTCTACTAGTTTGAAAACTGAAATTAAAATAAATAAAATCAAATAGACAAAATAAATAATTTTTTAACAATTATGAAGAGTACAAAAAAAACGGACATTAAAACAAAAAAAGGCTTAGATGGATTTTCACGAGATAAGAAACGAAAATTTACATTTCTTCAGCGCTTCCCCTGAAAAAACGTAACACCCTGGCAAGAAACTTTACCATCCGAAATAAACCAATTTTTTACTAGCCATTGTAAAGCAAAGCACCTTATACCCATTCGTCCCCCCGGAAAAAAGCAACCAAAAACCGCCGAATCTTAATCCGCCGCTTGTCTCGGCCACTAAAGCGATTTTTTCCGAATTTTTTGCACGCTCCCACCTCGGATTAGCATTTCTCTTTCTCGAGATTATCCAAATCTCGCGTATCTCTCGAGATCTGCCGCAAAGGGTTGACCGGCCGGAAAAAGGTCGCCGCTCGGTTTTACGACGGCGCGCGCCCCGGAAAAAGAGACTCGAGGACAGTCCAAACACCGGCCCTCTTCCGGAGGTAAGACCGGCGCAGGTATACGCCCGGGCCGACCGCTAATCTGCCGCTTTTTAGGGGACACCGGCGCGCGCCGCGTCTAAGCCGGCTCCTTTACGACGGGCGCAATCGCGGTCGGGAAAGTGGAGTAAAAAGTGCCGCGGGCAACCCTTTCTCGAGATTCTCAAGACGGCCGCGTTTTTCCGGGGAGAGGAGGGGTATAACGGAAAAAAGGAGAGATGGCAAAAACCCGAGATTTTTGCGCAGCGGGTCGCTGCGACTCGTAAATTACGCGCACTTGCCGAGCGCCCGGGCATGAAAATAATATTGTAATGACTTATGGCCGGGCCGCGGCCGAGGGCGAAAGGGGAGAGGCTAGGACGAGCGGCCGGCCGTAAGCTAAGTAGGTATATGGAGGTAAGGAAAACGGGATAACTGTGACCTTACGGAGAGCAAACATCTGCAAAACAGACATGCACCTCGTGCGGTCGAATGGAACTGTTTGGTTACGGCGAACCGGTTCCGAATTTTGCGTATCGCCGATAGAAAGTTTCCGAGATGGTCACGTAGGCGAGCTTGGGAACCTTTTTTTTTGGGGAGAAAAGCAGTTGAGATTCAGCAGTCGGAGACGAGAAAGAAAGTGAGGCAAAAACTCGCAATCCTTTCGTCGCTTTGAAAAGGACCTGTTTATATCGGTAATAAAAATTTCCGAGCTCCGCCGAGATTTAAAGGCGCGATGAATGCCTAACTACCGGACGAGGAAAAAATCGAGAAAAAAGATTAAGAGGATTGAAAGGATTTGTAAAGGATGGAAGTGGAGGAAAAAAGAAAGAAAGCAGTAAGCGTTAGAATTTTTTTTAATGGACTGCAATTTTCTAAGACGGAAGGCTTTCCTTTGGTTATTATCATCAGGTATATTTTAGAGCATACTATTGTATTGTTAAATAGTTTTAGATTTTTAAAGAAATTGCATTGAAAGAATTACTTTTTGTACGCACTGTTATTTTAACTAATAAATTTGAAATCGTTATTAATTGAATTTCACTAAAATTATAGTAAATTTATATTTATTTTTGTATTTTTATACTTTACCAGTATTTTCATCGTGAGAAAATAGAAAAAATTGATCGGTATCATTGGTCCTATTGATTTTATGTCAACACAAAACTTCTTATTAATCTTCACTCTTCTATCATAAATTTACGTATTGTAGGGCAATACGTTATATTTGATTATTTTGCTCGTTACGGTCGATGAGGCCTTATCCGGCGCAAACTTTATCAATCAAAGCAAAGAAACTGTGATCGATCATAATAACAATAATATTAATAGATTCGATAATCTGTATGTACACCATTACATATTCAAACAAAGTATACACAATCTTTTAAGAAAAAGTATATATAATTATTTTTATTATAAATAAATAAGTGAATAGTTGACATAGTGCTAATCATTTTTCAATTTAAACATAACATTATGTAACGCAACACTAAACGAATAAAATTTGATTTTATATATCTTCAAAAAATATAGATAAAAATGAAAGTATAAATAATAACGTAAACATAGGAGCATCCACCATATATTACCGCCTCATTACCCCGCAACTGCAGCCCGTATCCCAAGGCTCTCTCCGGCGCTAATCGCGAGCGCTCAAAAATCCCATTAACGAAATAAATTATCGTCGCGGGGGCGCTCTCGATTCATCAAGAAAAACCGGCAGATCGATCGTTAAAACGAGGCCCCTTCCGTCGTGTGCGCGGGGGTTGCACGAAATTTCGATTTCTGTTTGAGCGAAAAATGAGACGGGCGTCCGAGGATGCGATGGGGAGACCGACGCAGATGCACGCCGCGCGTATATATATATAGATTTTTAGAGGCCGCACTGTTTTTCCGTAAAAATCGAGCCCCTGCGTACACCCTCGCCGCGCGCGCAGGGGTCCGGGCGCGCAGGCGCACGGGCGGCCGGTGCGAGCCACCCCCTCGTGGTGCGCGCGGCCGCCGAGTCGCACTAAATCTGCCCCCGCGCGCGCCGCGATCCGCTTGCCGGCACTCGAGGCCGACGCCTGCGGCACCGGGGAGCAAAGCTTCTTTATTTCCACACTGCACGGATCATTTCGCCGAGCCGACGCCGCTCGGCCAACTCTTTGTTGTTCGCCCCGCTCCCCGGCGCGGCTTTTCCCGCAGTACTTTCACGTGGATAATCGATTTTATTGTTTAGTTTTACGGGGGCGATCGTTTTGCGGAGTACACTCTTTCAGCTGCCCACGCGTCTGTTTGTGTACGACGAAGTTTAACATTCATCTTTCATTTTTTTATTTTAGCATTGGATGTGAATCCCTAACACAGGAATCTACATTGCCGGCATGAACATTTTATTTATTATTTAAGCATCGTAACCATTTTTCAACGTCGGCTTCAGGAAATTGTTTGAAAATTTTGAAGCCATTTATAGATTTAATTGGCTGAAATTTTGTTTTCCTTACACACTTGCGGAGGGCAGTGCGTTGGCCGAATTTTGAAAAATGATTTTTATTTTTCATAATAAATAAAATGCTTATGCCGATAATGTAGATTCTTACAAGAGGGTTTCACATCCCATTAAACGATCTATAATATAATAAATAGGTATTAATAATCAGAGATTGAATTGAATTTGATAGTTAACGATTTTAGCACTTGCTTAAAGATTACGCTAAATATCTTGATCAATTTTATTATGTACATGTTATTAATCGAAAAATATTTATCAATTATGAAAATCTACAAATTTTCTAAAAGCTGTTTTTCAAAATGATCATATTCAAAATAATAATTCATGCAATTAACATAAAGTCTGCAAATGTAAGATATTAAATAGAATATACAGGTATGTGCTTCAAGAACTTTTTTTGCAATTGAAGGGAATTCATACATCGAATGAATCTTTTTCAAAACATTAGTTGATCAGTCATTATTATAGTATTACTTTGTATAAAAAATTTAGTGTCACAGTGTTGCAATTTTATATTTTGTTAATATGTTTCAACCAACGTTATGACTAAAAAAATTACTAAAAAATAATTATTCAACAATTTTTTCGAACCAAAGCGATCTTAATGGAGCGTAATAATAAAAAATGTACACAATTATTAGCAAAATAACGTAATAATGATGAAAAATGTGCACTAAACATAAGTATAGATAGAATTTGTTTACTATTTAGAATTAGTTTACTATTCATCAGATCTAAATGTATGAATTAAATAAGTCATACGTTTTTCGGAAATAATATTCACTTCGACCCTCGAAAAAAAAGAAAAAGAAGTACTCGAAATGGCCCGCCTAGCGGCCATAACAGAGCCGTCATACTTGATCTCACCCCTTTGCCAAACTCAAACCTAAAAAACCATTCGCTCCGCCCTGCGAGGGGTCGCACCCCCTCGCGCAGGCGCACTTGACTCTTTCGGCTCTTATAAAAAAACCCCAATGACTAACAATGGGGACCAACCATTTTGAAAGTAAAAGGGGAGGATTCCATGGGTGTTTCCTATAGCGTTTTTTTCATCATCGGCTCTCCAGTTACGTCTCTCCGAGCAAAAAGGGAACAGCGACGCGAGGGGAGTTTTTTTGGCGTCCGCACCACCACTTTTTTTCCTTATTAGAGGCATAGCACGCGAGGCCGCTCGGACAGGTTCCTCTTTGATCGAGTTTTTTGGTGTACGAAAAAAACTCCCCCTCCGGACGCGGCCTGCACCGACCTTCCCGCCGCTGCAGGTACCTCGCTACCTTATTCTTTTCCCTCCCCACGTAACTTTTTTACCTCGCAGCCTCGAGTCTCAACGCTCCCTCTTCCGCATCTCGCACTCGATGTATACATATAGTCAAATATACTTTCTCGCCCCCTAAAAAATCCTCGAATAAAATGAAAGGCATAATTGAGGCTGCGATTGGCTACTTGCAGATGCCAGCGACATATGGCGCGGCGGCTCATTAGGCTTTCTGCGCGCGTTTTTCACGGGAATCGCCGCGCTCACAAAGAAAAAGCAGTGCGATCCACGATTTAGGGGGTCGTTTCTCCGGCTTCCTCGCATTGACGCTCGGGTACACCCTCGCATTGTGCGGCGCGGGGAGGCTGCGATCGCGTGCGACGCGCTCACCCACCCCGCATCGGCGACTGCGAATACGCTTTTTCGATTTCGCCCGGCGGCCCGTAGGGGGTCCTGCGGCGATGGCGTGCGCGCGTTAGTTTTAACGACTGGGGCGCGCGCCATTGCAAGAGTCTTCTGCGATCTTCCCACTGCTATACTGCGATAGATTTGATATATTTCACTCGTTTGATTTATACTTTCGGGGGTGGCGCTCGAAGTAATTCCTGCCTAGGGAAATACCTAGTAGTTTTAACGATTTTTAGTTAAAATAGAATGTTGGCTATGCTGCCGAAACTTATCTGCGTAAAAAATACATGTATTATGATTTTAAATTTATTGCAATTGCTATCATGCGTTTAATTATTTGCAATATTATTTTAACTTTCCCATCTTGAGATGTACGATTTTTCATTCCAACTGCAGTAATTATAGTGATAGCTATCTAGATTTTCTAACATAATTTCTATTTAATAATATTTACGATTAACTGAAATAATTGTATATTATAATATATGATATTTATATAAATAATCTTCCTACAAGTTCATCTGTAGATAAAGTAGGATTTATATTACTCAGAGGGTATCGAACCGATTTACGGTCAAGTATAGTTCATTACCGTCAGAGGGTCTTAAGATTTATGACCGTAGCTGATCCGGCTGCCGGATGATCGGATATATACTGCATATAGTAAACATCTGTACCTGTCTGTACATGCTACAAATTTCAAAATGGAAAACTCATATATTAAGAAAGTACTAAATCATTTTTAATGCAATTAGCTTTTAAAAATTATTTTAAATTAATTAATTAGAAACGAAATGCATTCTTAAATAACATTGATTTCACATTACAGGTAGGTCATTTTTAAATGAATATTATTTAAAAAAGTTTAACTTGAAACTTCATTTATTTATCAAAATTCGTCATTTTAATTCGATACAAATATGTGTACACTTAAACTAGAAACTTAAATTTTATACATCATTGACAATTCTTATCTAAGTATAAAAGAAATTTACAATTAATTATTAAGTTATTAATACACCGACGTCTAAATTTTGTAGCATAGCGCTACATTATACAAAATAAGATTTATACTTCGTCTGCGTGCCTTTAAGTTACTAAATATCTAATTGACAAATAAATT
>JAXIUT010000009.1:29699662-29722078 GCA_035586675.1 Eurytoma californica | reverse complement strand
TTTAAAATAGAATACTAATTATTCTAATAAAATATTTGCATTATAGCTTTAAAAAATGATTATAACGATAGAGCAACAAAAATATAAATCGAAAATGCAAGTTTCCATAAAACTGCATTTAGTTCTTACCACGGCTAAATCCAGCGGCCAAATTCATAACTCGATTAACAAATTTTATATAAAGTAAATGATATTTTTATTATATTATGAAAAACAATTTCATAATATAAGAAAAACACATTATATGTATTTATTCAATTCTTAACAGTAATTCTTAACAGTAATTGTATAGAAAAGAAGGAAGGAAAAGGAGGTAAAAACAAATTAAATTTATACACATTGATTATGAGTAAGTAAACAATATATTTACTGTTACAGTTATTGCTAAGGCACTTGTTACCGATATAAAAATGTACGTCACATATGATCGCCGATGAGCATATTTAAATACTGATATTTAAAAAAAATAAAAAAACAATCAGTTGCGTTTCCCTTGTAATCTCGCGTCAATGTAAAACGTAAAACGTCTGAACCTTTACGCATAGGCACCTGGAAACGCTATCAGGACAATAATTAAAAAACGTACGTATCTGCTGCATTTGCATTTTTTTAAAAATGTAATAATAATGGTTGGTAATTCGCGAGACACAAAAATCATGACAAAATTTGTTACACAAATAAATCATCGTCATCGCTGACTGGACGAAAAAAGAAAATACAAAGCTTCCCTCGACGAAATCTAAATGATCAGTTTAGATTCTAAGCAAAAGGATATTACAATTAAAAAGTATTATTACCGGCTAAGAGAGAAAAAAAAAGTTGAAATCATACATAATACGAATCCGTAAAAATTAAAGGGCTCCTGAAATTTATCAAGCGTTGATGTCACTAAGTTATGTTGCACATTCGTCGAGAAACTATACTTTTTTTACCTAGTCGAGATAAAAAGCAATAAATTATGTACAAATATTCCGATTTGGCTCACACGATTAATATCACTTTTGATTATCTAAAACGTTAAATTAAATTTTTTTTCTTGTTGCTACTTTTTTCTAGATCTACTAGATACTTATAATAATTAAAATAAAGATTATTAATGGAAAAAAGTTTGTACATAATTTTTTGCCCTTTAAAAACTAAAGCAAAGGCGAGTAAGGTAACTTTATCCATCTCACACAGTCAGTATTGTCATTTTCTCTAGCACAACACGCTAAGAGCTCAGTCGATAATTTTCAGGAGGATAAACGCAAGAACTCATCCTGCGGCCATGTATTCAATATTGTAAAGAAATTGTACGCAGACGACTTCGATTTATTCCACACGCTTATCGATAAAGCACAGTATAAAAGGCAGTTGTCGTGTAGCTGACAACGTAAACATTATTATTTTAAGGCATTCGGCGCTTCAACACTTGAAAAAAGTATGTATTTAATAAAAACTTGTTTACGTTACTACAGTCTCCTTAAGACGCTTCGTCCTCTCAAAGACTTTTCCAAGACGTGGGAAAAGGCGAGAGAACGATTCTTTCACGCGGTCGAATAACGCTCTTTCTTCTTATCCTTAACAAGACAATCGCATATACTTCGTTACATCAATACCTTCAAGGTTTAATTTTATTTTATCTAACACCCGCGGACAATCCGAGAAAAGGACACACTAAATGTTCGAGTGATAAACGACTTTTCGCAAAGTGGTAATTTGTAATACAAATTGGCCTCGTTCCCTTAATAAAGTATATTTTGTTTAACGAAAAGCCGATATCCATCGGTGTCATTCTCTCTCGAGATAGCGCGAATACATACTAAGCTGCCATAAACTTAATTACATGTAAAGTGTCATATCAAAATTACTGACATTATTCAATACATGAAAGAAAAAAACGAGCAGTCGATACACGAAATTAATACATTGTGTTTTCTTGGTAAAAAAGAAAAGAAAGTACATTTAATTCGTCTGTCATCCTGTTTCACATGCACGTAAAATAGGAGACAGTCGATAAGAGCCCTTAAAGCTAAAAAATATTTTGATATTCTGTAAATATCAGATAATTTCATTTTACAATCTAACAAATTTTTTGACGATAGACTTTATATATAAAAAAAATATATATATACTTTCATTTTGCTTCGCAAATTTAACAATTGCTAATTGTTCGCATAAACAAATTGATATGGACGGTTATTACCTTTAAAAAGCGACGATTCCCTGTCGCCGGGTTTTGTATAAGTGATTGCAAGGTCAAGGCACTTTTTTTAACTTACGAACATTATTTAAAGGCTGTGATACGCGCTCGCACCACTATTGCTTACTTTCACTTTGCGATTTTATACAAGTCTCGCCCATTTTAAAAACACTAAATTCGAACCTTGTTTTATTGCTAAAAAATGCTTTGTTTCTTGACGTTACTGTCCTCTCGTCAACCATAAAATTTTTGAGATCTAAAAAGCAAAGACATCTTTCAAAAAGTTAGCTGTTCATTAAAATAAAAATAAAATTGTACTTGAGAGCTCAATTTACGACTTTTTCTATTAAAAATCAATGGAAAATAAAAAAACGTTATCAATTGATAAGATTGTTAAATAATGAATGCAATAAAAATCCGATTGAACTGATACGTCATGATATCAGAAGTTAGTTTGATTCAATAATTTAAATGAAAATTTAACTGTTAAATGGACAGGAACGTCATTTCATTTCGCCAGTAGCTACTTTGGCCTCTCTTTCTAGACCTAACTTTATGTCCTTAAAATAATGTATTGCTGAAGTTTCAATTTGTTTTTTTTTCGTTCCTCATTCAATGTTGCGCACCATGCTCAAGCAACGGGAGGAGTTATTACACAAGCTATTTACACAATTTGTTTTTAAACTACAACCACGTGAGCATATTCCCTGGTTTGTTCGTGTTGCCCACAGGATCAATCAGGGACTGTACATCCTCCAAGATATCGTTAGTAAAGTCCTCTCCAAGCTAAAATAATAAAACAAAGTCCATTTAGTAAGAAAATTAAACGTGAATAAAATATAAAGCTAAGATTTTGTACTAACATACCTGAAGGGAAGGTACAAGATCCTCTGGCGTTTCCATAGGAGCACCTTCTATACAAAAGTTTTCATTAATACCAAGTAACGATATCATCAAAGCCTAAGTATTAATATAAATGGCTTGAATACTGACCGCTCGTACCGTCCATGTTATCGTCAATGTTCAAAAAGTCTTCAGGCGTGTTGGGCACGGAATAAGCTGTACCAAGACCCAATCCGCTATCCGCACTTTCCTGTCGAGCATGCTCGTTGATTCCTGACAAAAATGGATCCATCGCAACGTCTGTTGCACTTTGTCGAAGCATTAATTCTTGCTGCAATGGCGAAATAAAAATTGATGAGTTGATGAAATAATTGAAATCGACACAGCAGTCCGATTACTTTTTTTCAAACGGAACAGTTTGATTTTTTTCCTATAGCAAGCTTTAAATGTGTAGCGAAGTAATCCAACTGTCTAAAATTGAGTGGAAAATTGGAAAGATATTTACCGAACTGACCTGTCGCATAATCTCTTGCTGTCTCTGCTTTAAGCGCTCCCGTTCCATTTGGAGCGATTGGAGGCGCAATTTTTGTTGACATGCTTGAAGCGTTTGATTACTTTGAACACCGGTACCACCTTGCTGCTGAAGTTGCCAGTTTTGCGGTAACATGGCACCAGAAGTCGGAGCTCGCTGTAGGTGTGTTGCTGCAAAAATTACGTTCACGTGAGAATATGCAAAATTAACTAATTTTGTAAGCTAATATAATTTATAACATTATAAATTACTTTCATATCAAATCGATCTTTTTATTGAATAATAAAACATTAACTTTCTACTTTCACAAGATTATTATTAGTTTATACGAGCATAAAGGTGAGTAATCAAACATTTATTTAACTGCTAGATACGATGAATGAAAAATAATCATGAACGCTAAAGTCTGTTTTTAAATTAATTAATTGTCATAAAACGAATTTTTAAGACTTCCACTTCTTATCATACAATTTTTACAATATAATTTTTTTTTCTTTAAACAGTTAGAAATCGTCTAATTTTTTTGAAACATCAGGAAATCCACAAATAACTAAACAGTAAAGAGCATTGAAGAAAATCTCGACTTACGGATTCGAGGGTCGAACCAGGAGGTGGTGCGCCCATGATGATTGATGAAGTAGATCTCGCCCTCGGGGGTGCGGGCCTGCTCCCAGCCATCTGGCAGTGGTCCCAGGTTGGAGGTGGCGGCCGTTGCCGCCGTGGTGCCGGTCTTTCCGCTCTCGACGGCGGCGGCCACCGCCGCTACGTTCGCCGCCGCCGCCGTTTTCCGCGGATCCTCCCATGTCGTTGTCCTGGTCAGGTGACTGCAAAAAAAAAGAGACGCACCCTTGTTAGTTGAATGAAAAGAACATTTTTTCTTTTTCAATTAAGAACCCGAAAAGTTATCGCGTGCGTCACGATCGCTCGGTGGCAGCCGATCGATGACGTTCTTCCGGTATCTGAGTAACCGTATATATCGCTTACGGAGATTACGATACAGCGGGAAGCAGATAGCGCCGGGTGCAATTTTCGACGCACGATGCATTCGCGATGCGGCATTAATTCGTCGATACTCCCGATCGACGCTCGCGATCCATCATTTTGTTTTTCCCCGCGCGCCGAGGAATCGAGACTCTGCCCGCCGGTGAAATACTAACTCCGCCGAAAATACGACCGACTGATAAATAGACTCGACCTAGCTCCGAAAAAAAACGTCGGCTAAGCGATCTATCAAACTTTCTTCCCCGTTAGCGAGCAAGTTTTTCGCCAAATGAAAAAAAAGTCGGAGGCCCGGCTATAAATACGCAACCCCTCGAGCGCTCCGAGATAAATTCCGGCGCCGCGATAGACCTACAAGAGACAGACGGCTCGCGCTGCGCCCGATCGAACGATGATCTAGCCGTCGAGGTCCGTCGGGCGCTCTCGGTCAATCGGCCGCTAAATATACGGGATCTCCTTTATCAGGCGAGGAAGGGAAGGTCGAGGCGCGGCCGGGGTGGGCCGCGGCGCGCGTGCCTATTCCTGTACCGCGCGCGAGAGGCAGAGGATTGTTTTGCAGGCCGCAGCTGACGTCATGGGAGCCCGCGGCTATATATACGAGTGCCCGGCGGTACGTCAGAGCGCGGCGATTTTCCATCGGCCAACGCACCGATCGGCCAAATGGCCGAGATAGTGCGGTCCAAAGCCATATTTGTCGCGATTCCGGGGCGGCCGAAAACGACACACGCGGACCTTCCCCCGACTGAGGCAGGGACGCCTTGTGCTGCGTCACTTCGCGCCTTGGTTCTCTCGATGATGAGTAACGATGCTGGTACATGTGTACTCATCGAGTACGGAGGGGGAGGGAGATTATTTATAGGGAGGCGCGCGGTGAGTACGGGAGTTTTCGTGTTTTTTTGGGTAATTAATCGGAATTTCGATTGGCAAAATGGAAGCGGATCTTGGAAGATTGGCGCCGGATCGGTATTGTGCTAGATCCGTGAATGGCTTTTTGTGAATGAGATTTTGACTCATTAATTTTTCTCAATGGCATTCGCGGAACTGTAAGGAAGTAGGCAAGCAAATATTCTTGGAGATATATATGAAAAGATTTTTTTTATACACCGGAAATAAAAAAAAATTGCGCCCAAAGGTCGCCAATTATCATTTCATTGAAAGCGAATTTTATTGCGATCATTACTTTTACTTTTTGCTTTGATGGATCAAAATAGTCTCTTAGTCTTACTCAAATCTTACATCATATTATTTCATTGACATTAATGGATTTAAAAAAATTTCTGTTTTAATTTCTAGATATAATTTAATTACTCCAATCATCTCTTCTTCTAAGAAATAATATATGCATTTTCATAAAGTAAAAAGAAATAGATACTGTGTTTACGTTTCTGCTGCATATATCCGGGTAATCAAGGTTGCAAGATACAACCATTATATATCACGGTATTGAACTTTTTCTTGAAAATAAAATCATTCGGCTAAATGTTGATAGATTTTATTGAATTCAGAAAAAAACACGTCGCAGAAATGCAAGTACAATTAACTAGTTCTTGCAGTTTCATGTGAAATTCACTGAATATTTATGACCGCGCGATACACATAGATTTCTAAAAATAGTTTCATTCGACATTTCCACGTCTATCTGAAACGGCAATATCGTTTAGCATTTATATGGCAAGCGTAAACGGTCAATATGTTACATTCATAATGCAACGTGAAATAAAATGTCTTTATTTAATAAAATATATCCCTATCTACAATCGTCTAATTTCATCGTGTCGAGGTGGCTTAATGAACCCGTATATGTGTTCTCGAAAGATGAATATCTACATAAACGAATGCCGTGTTCTCCCACGGTACGGAATATTTCATATATGCGAGCCTGTATACAGCAATCGTTGAGTATCACTTCCAGCAAGCAGCAATTTTCACGTTGTAAATTAAATATCATTCCTTTCAGTTTGTCCCTCCCAACTTTCGAAATTCCCATACTATTTTTTCTCAACCTCCGGGACACACTCGCGTAGAACACCTCATCTCCGAAAGAGCTTCGAAATAAGAGAAGGCGAGCTGTCGAAGCCGAAGGAAACGACCGATGACGAGGCTTATCGAGTCGGTGCACGAGTCCTTAAGTAGGGAGCGTCATAAAAGTGAATGAACAATTATGAATGAAAGCCGAGGAGCGCGCTCTGCACTTGCGCACTCGAGGAATGCAGAAATCGAGCCTACCCTTTCTCCCCGGACCCCCTTCCCTTGCCGTCGCTTCGTAAAGGCGAAGCCGGAGTCTTTAAAAATATCATAACGCACGCCGGCGGCGCTCGAATTTTTTGCGCCTCCGGCCGCCGTCGACGGACGACGCGAGACACAAAACAATGGCGTGCAGACGGCGGCGCAAAAAGGAGCAGCGGGACGCGCGGCGCAACGCGGCCGAAAATACGGCCCGGGGGGAAAAGAGATGAGACGACGAACTCGGGCCAGGATGGAGACGCAAGTATATTTTCGCGCGGCCAGAACTCATGGGGTGTCGCGCTGATTTCTTTGATCATTCGGAGATACTCCGCCAGCTCGGCTTGGTATCGGTCCATTTTTCATTCTTTTTATTTGACTTCAATTGCAGTTACCGGTTGTAACGTTGCGTATACGACACTTGTTTTCAGCGCCGTTTCTTTTCGGAAGAAAAAATAACTATTGTTTGCGATCGTTAATTCTACTTTACTTTCCCGCATAAAATACAGGTCCATTCTGTTTTCAAGATTCAAGAGGTCGGATAGTCCATTCTTATTAATTACACTTTTTTATGAAGATAAATTTAGTTATCCGCATTGTAACCATAGCAACGTTAAAGGGGAGAAATTAAATAGTCACATTGCATTTTCAATCAGAATCATCACAATATAAAAAAAAGATGCCCATTTCCACTGGCAGTGCGTTCGGCCAGTCAATAAAAATAATCCAGATGGAAATAGCCAAATAACCGGAGAAAGCGACGTACGACATCCCTATGTAAGCTGGCGCATAGGGCCGCGGTGTTTTGGGGCGCGCTCGCGCGGCTGGCAGCGCGCCAGTCGGCCCGTTACCCGCGCCGACGACGACGACGACGACGACGGCGACGACGAGGTCCGCGTCAGAGCAGAGAGTCGGCGGCTGCGGCGACGAGGCCCTAGGGTATAGACGCGCGCACGCGCGCGGATTATTTTTACACCGGACATCGTGGCGCCGGACAACTCGTAAATAGACGCTCGAGAGCGCGAGAGGAGAGGCGCGCAGGGCCGTCGCGCTCTACGCCCAGACCCGCGGCAGCTTCCGCCGAGTCTAGAACTAAGACTAATTGCCGATCGAGCCTTCGATACGGAAATTATTCGGGATGCTTTTTAAAAATAAATTTTATTTTAGAGTCCGCCTGCGAGATGCTAAAGAGGAGAAGTGACCGGTTGGCTCTTTCGCTGCCTCGGGTGCATTGCTTGTTTATCAATTAACAGCGTGATTTGTGTGGGAAGCTATAAGTTGGAGGCTCTGCCCGAGGAGTATTCTCGGAACTATGATATTTGCGCTTCGACATCCGTGTGCATGTAAACAAATGTTCCGCCGCGAGAATGGATACCAGTGTCAATGCACATCCGGTCCATTCACTCTGATAAAAAAAAAGGATTAATCCGAAACCTTTCTTTATGCAGTTTTCTTTCTACTTTAGTTTAGTCTTCTTCCTTTATTTAAAAAATAATAATAAACTTAATGATTAGATGATTTGGCGTCTATAAAATGTGCGATACCTTTTTAGAATTTACTCAGCTGTGTAAATTTATTCAGTTACTTTACTTGTACTCATAACACATTGTTGTTGCAATTTTATTATTTACATGTTGTTTTAAGAATTAAATAAGGTTGACGTATACGAAAATAATGAGTCAGGTTTTTCAACACACGTGGCAGGTGTAAAAACCAAGTAATCAAAATACGAAGTTCATAGAATTTCTTTATAATTTTCCGCACACATTCATCATTCGAAGAATTTTGTTGTAACTTTAATTCTAAAGAATCTTTAAAATCACACTTTGGATTTTCCAATTTTAATCTTCAAAAAAGTAATAAAATGTGTAGTAAACATGAAAATTATTAGAAATACAATAATAGCGTTTATGTACACTACAATACACTATAAATCAGCTAACAAATAAAAAAAAGTACAAACATCGTAAATCCTGAAACAACAACAGTAACATTCAATAAAAAAAAGAGATTTCGAGATAAGAATCAAAACTAAATTGAAAAATGAGATTAGCGCAGCGACAGACTTCTCACCACTTCCTTGGATTCGCTTATGTATATAGCTATGTGCAAGAAAGAAGAAAAAGAGCCATCCTTCCGGTGGCGTGTTCCAGCTTGTTACCATCAGCGGCGAGTGCAAAAATGCACACTTCTCTAGCTGCCTGGTTAGATTAATGCGTGTTTCATCTTGTTCCCTTCAATCTAAATATCCAAAAAGAATGAGGGAAAGGGAAAGTATAAATGGCTTCTTTGTACTCGTAGTTCTGTTCATTTTACGAACTAAAATTGTAATTCGACAGGAACAAAGATTTTATAGAAAAGCAATTCTACTACCATAAGTTGTTAATCATTCATCGGTTAATTTATTGAATTAATTTCCAATTTGTAGTTATCAAATTTCATAATAATTTGTGAGCACGAAATCTGTGTGTTTAGCGGACAAATTCTTATAAAAGTTCTTCAATGTGCTCACTATATTTGTTAACCCTGTCAATCCGAACAGATCACGTTATGAGTAGAGAAAAGTTCAATTAGCGCGAAGCACCTAATGAGCTTTTCTTATCAAAAAGTGGAATTAATTTATTTTATAACTCGCCAAAGAGTAGGTTTAGTTATTAATTATTCAAATATAAATGACTCGCTTTCTCGAAAACGTGACCGATAGAATAAACAAGCATGGCATATTGAAAAGACTTCGTGGAGTATGACGCGCGAATTTCGAAGATCGCGAAAAAAAAAACGAGATGACATTTAAATTCGTTACGAAAAAAAGAAATCTGGCGCCAAGAAGAGAGGCGCCAAAACCGCGCGACGAAAAAAGAACGTGAAAATTAGATACTGCCCGTAGCTGAAAGGAAGAAAAATAAAAAAATTTATAAATAGCCGTGCAAAAAAAGCGCGAAAACCGCAGTCGGGCCGAGATTTGAATAAAATATCGACCTAAACAAAGCAGCTGTTCGGCCCTCGCGGTTCTAGTAATCTGGCAATTCAGGTTTTTTGGGTGAGATGGCCATCTCGAAAAGTAGATTTCGAAAAACAGAGACATGGCGACGGGTGAAACTTTTTTCAGAAAAGCCGAGCCGTCGACGATCGCCGGCCAAAAATAAATCGGCAACCGCCTACGAGAAAACGCTGGCTCGAAGTGACCTAGAACTTTTGCTTGAATCAGCTTAGCCCCACCGACGCCCGATCGCACGTATAATCTCCATCCTGCTTAGCGAAAAAAGTTCTCAGTTTCGTACCTGAGCCTTAGAAATCTCCTTCGGTTCCTAACCGAAAGAAAAGAAATGTTTGCTACTACTCGATTAGAATTAAAACCATAAAACATGTTTATTATTCGAAATATGTATCAAACTACTTATGCTCCAAAAAGATTCGCGATATTTTTCTAACTTCGAGAAATAAAAGTAAGCCCAAAAATTCATTATTTCAAACAAAATAAAGAAATATGAATTTCTTCCTTTGAAACCCGTGAGGTGGATGATTCGTCACTGATGAATAAAGCTCGAATGGCAAAGTGCTTGCTGTAACGAAGATCTGGCTAATAAACGGCATTGGGAGAACCCAAAATCTTGCTAACAAAATTTATTGCTTAATATAACTGCAAGATATAGGATTTACAATTAAATGTTATGTAAGAAGGCGCGCGCGGCGATAAAATGCTAAAAGATAAATTGAGATTTTTCGGTGCTGTCGGCGTACATAAACTATGCTGCCTAGCTCTTTGTATTCATTCGCAGCGAGCACTGCCACTCTCCGCGAGATACTTACAGGTGTGTCGTCGCGCGAGGTCTTTAGCCTCATCGTCTTCGAACACACGCGACGCTCGATGCTCAAGCTTCGTCTGCATAGACAAGCTAGGTGCACCGGTAAAAAGTACGAACAGTAAAAGTCACGAATATAGACATTAGCAACCGTCCAATTTTTATGAATCTGAGACTCGCAGATACAAATTTTTAAGAAATATAAGAAGACGAGACAATCGCAGTATCGAAAGGGCTTTTGAGTAAAGAAAAAACATGGAAAACGCGAGGCTGCAAAGAAGAAAGTGCATGAAAAACTGAAATTTTGACTTGTGAAATTGTTTAAAAGCAGTTTCTGTTGCGTCTAAGAAGCGATGAGTGTAGATGCAGCCTAATTACTTGTAATCGCATGACCGTTCTTTTTATCCTCTACCTATACTCGATTTTCAAGTTTCAGCTTCTCTTTTTTTTCGAGGGGCTGTTGTTTACATCCTCGAGCAAGAAAGTTTCTTAAAGGAGAACTTGTTTATTGTGCAGCACCATGTTTAGAGGAGAGTAGAGCAAAAGTGTGCAGCTAATAGGTGTATTTATTTGGTTGTATTAAGGCCGGCTAACAAAAATACGCGATATTAAAATAGGTCAAACTTAAATCTTTTTATCGTAAAAATACTACGATATTATCATTTATTTACTAAAATTCAATGAAAATACTCGACGCATGGCAAAAGACTATTTTGCTCAAATAAAAAAAAGGAAGTACGCGTTTCAAAACATTCTCCTGTCAGCGAGCATAAACTTCAAGTGTGCGCTGGAAAATTTTTATTCTACAAGCAGACGGTAAATAACAATGACACTTATTTTTAACCAACATTTATTTTTCGTGTTTAATCATATGACTAATTAAAACTGATCGCTTAAGCTAATAACGAAACGTCGATTATCCAGCGATAATCGTATCATACAGTAACCTTAAAATTTATACCATTCGTGACAATAAAGTTCCCTTATCTCAAGAGGAAGCTTTCGATTATAAGTCACCCAATTAACCGAAGTCAATGGCAAGTTTTTTTTTTAATTAATATCAATTTTTACGAGCTGGGAAATAATTAACGCCACGTTTGCTTACAAATCAATAATGTGAGCAACGCTAAAAAATTCATTTTGTTACGTAATTGATACAAGGTTGACGGCAAAAATATATCGATGCGTGTGACTTTTACTTCCATTATGAATTTATTAGTTTGCGTTTAAAAATTCTAAGTGTCCGTACGAAATGAAACTTCTACAACGGTTTGTTAACGAAGTTACATCACCTGATTAAACTTTAAAATATTATAGATTTTGCAATAAAAGAAGTATTTGCCTAACGGAACCATTAAAAACAGGAACCGTTAAATTAAACGCACACAACAAATACGTAAACAAACACTGTATACTTTAAATCGGTTTGTAGTCAATTAGCAGTCTATAAATAGTTCGCCAAAATTACATAAAACGCGCACTCGTATTTTATCCACCCTTTTCTTCCAAAAATGATTTTAAAAATAAAAATTCGGCGCGCTCGTTACGAAATTTCCGAAAGATAGCGCGCGCGCGCGCTCGCAAAAAAGATCAACGTAATGCAGCAGCATCGGTTCGCCCGACAAAAGCCAATTTTGCATACTATTCCGGTGAGTCTGGCGAACGTGAGACTGAGTGAGTTGCGCGGATCTGGAAGACGTCACATACACGCGCGCCGACAATCGCACCGGAGGAGCGCGATTAAACGGCGAGTTCGATCGTTCCGCAGCGCGCGGGGAAAGAAAAGCGCGAGGGTCGATCTCGAGCGTGGCTTAGCGTCGAGTTGCACGCGCTGAGTCGAACGGAACGAGGAAGGAAGTTTCGAAAGATCGCCGTAGGCGTGCACACCTCGGATGTACCGTCACGTCGGAAGTAACCGATACCAAGTGGAGAGGCGAGAAGAAAAAAAGGAAGAATCATTGTGGCCGAGGCGACTGACGACACCACTTAGGCGGCTGTTGCTGCATCGTCAGCAAGCTAAATTTATTGCGGAAATTATAATTTAGTTAAAAAAAAAAAAATAGAAAAAATATGCATTAAGCGGATAGTAAAAAATATTGTTAATTACACATTAAGTAAATTTAGGATTTTTAGGTGATTTGGGTTAAAAAGGCGCCTTGACTTGAGATCAAAGTGAAAGATGTACATTTATTTTTTTATTACGAAATGATCTTTTGACGTTGTTCTATGATATTAAAATATAATTGTTTATACAAACGTTACTTTGTAAAATTATATTTGAAGCATAATTTCATATAAAATCTTTTCACTTTTCTAATAGCAAGTCCAGTTTGAAAAACGGAGCAGGTATAATCAACTTTCGAATTATCACGCCTGTATTGCTAAAACTAAATTGCTCGAAATTAAATAGTTTTCAAAATTTATATAATAATTCAACGTATTCGTTTGCTAGTGTAAAAATTAAAACTTTCAATACCCCCGCAAGCAATTAACTCCAATAAAACCTAAACCAATACAAACTCCGAAACTACGCTCGACGCGTTAAAGTAGGCATTTAAAGAAAATCTCCGAAATCGGAGCAGAAAGACGAGTAAAGTATATCGATCGATCCCTGAGCTTAAAAAAAGAAGTCTCGATCTCCGGCGCGACAAAGAGCGCAGAGGCCGATCGGTAGCGGGGTAGGCCTCGCTCCGCGGCGGTGCTCTCGCACGCACTTACACAAGCCTCTCCTCCGGCGCAGGTATATATAAAGGCGCTCGGTCGCGGGCTCTCCGCGTGCACGACCGGTCGACCCTGAGGGTATTTTGCGAAAGTTCCGCGAAACGCGCGCCGCCTGAATCACGTGCCACGTCGCGGATATATATCGGCGCGCGGGCTCGCCTGCCTGCAGCCGGCGGCGCGCATGCGAGAGAAGGCATATACACACGTATAGGCGCTCGTTGACACGCGCGCAACGCACACGGCTCGGCCGGTAGAGCTGCCTCCCGTGCCTTCCCCGCGGCGGCGACCCTGGACGCTCGGCCGAGCGCGAGCGAGCGAGACACGGATAGGCGGCCGCCGGTGTCGCGGCTGCAACTTTCACCCGGGTGTATGCGCGAGCGAGCGGCCACATGCATCTATCGCGTCTTTTCTATGCGCTGCGTTTTCCGCGTGTGTCTCTACGCAAGGCGGACACCTCGACGGTTCCACTGGAAACCTACCGAGAGTGGTGTATACAGGCTGCGGGGACCGAGCGGACTCTTTTTTTTTTGGAGGGGGAGGGAGTATATGCAGCTCGGTTTTTTTTTTTTTATTTTGGTTCTGTGGAATTCGCTCGGTTGCATAATTAATGCGGATTAATCGCCGTTATCGCGCGAGCGCCTTATAGTTGCGCGCCCGGGAGGTGTGTTACGCGGACTCGGGTCTTTAAAAGCTCGACACTTACGAGTACAGGCGCATATGCGCGATACACGATTTTCATAAAGATTTACGCCGTTTCGCCGGGGAATTTTTCATTTGCGCCGAGTGATTTATGCCGATCCCTCAAAGAATGGAGTGGTGCATTGTTGTCCGAGTGGTTGTTTTAATTTACGGTATCAGTATTATCATAATGCATGTAAATGTATACAAACTAATAAAGTACTCGTGTATTTCTCCGCTGTCACTTCTAGTGTACAGTTACATTCCTTCCAATCCCTTTCAATTCGTTTAACGCTCCGCGTTGGGTTTTCTCGAGCTTTTAATAAACGAGAAGGAGAGAGAGAAAGCGCACGCTTATAATGATTTATTTTGTTTATGTACAGCCTTCTAGAGCGATTTTAACCCGTATGAGTATTTAAATGGCTCTATAACACTTTGCAAGAGAAATCGATGGTGTCTTTGGGACTGGATGTTCCAACACCTCACTTCATCACTTACACGATTCACGAAAAGCATTACAAACAACATAAATTTTTACAAGTCCGATGGCTAGTTATCGGCGAAATATACGACGGGAAAAAAATTACATTCTCAAAATTCCTTATTGGATTCGGTCAAAGTGCCGCTGAATATCTGCGTTGCCTCAAGTTACGTTTTAATTATGTTAATAAGCTCCTAATAAGTTTCCTGTCGCTGTGTCGTTGAACAGGTTCCAAAAGTTGCCAGTAGGACTGAGGGTGTCCTGTTATTTTGAAAGTAACATATATGAAAACCTACACTTTATACCTTGATATTACACGATGTTTATTGTGTATTATTAAATTCATTAATAATAATACACAATCAAATTTTGATATGATTTTTTTTTATATCTGAACATGGCTTAATCAGAATTAAAATAAACGCAAACTTCGATCTTTAAATATGTACAATAAAAATGTAAATAAATTTAAAATTAAGATTTGTTAACATACAATAATTTACAATGATTTTCACAGAATTAAATTCTTCACTATTTACTTCGAACGTAACGTTCATCAAAAGCCATTTACTATTTATAAAAGCGTGACTGTGAAAAAAAATTGATAAATTTTGATGTATAGAAACTAAAATTCCGTCGATGATAAATAAAGCAGAAAAAAACCTGAATCAACAAGCCACTCATAAAACTCACCAGCACAAGTTCGCTACATCGTAGAAAATAGGAAAACTAAGTCACGCGCAGGGGGACACGTCAGTGTCCAGGAAGCGTACACCGAGTGCAAGCTGATCTTTCCCATTCCGCAGGCCGCGCGTTTTTTCATTCCTTTTTTTCAAAACGTCCGTGCTTCCAGTAGACAGAGTACTAGCACACCCGCAAGAAGCCCAAAATACCTACACCAATGCAGAGCGAAAAAGAGACACGAAAAAAAGGATCACCGCGCGGAAACTTGCGTCACCGCGCTCTTTCTCCGCGAGTGTCGGTGTATATGAGTTAATGTAATCGGCGCGATCACGTGAGCGAGGAGAGCAGCGGTTCGTTGAGCGCGATGGGCGCCCCGACTTCCTTCCTTCCATTCTAGCGGCACTTCCGGTACATCCGGGCGGGCGGGCGCGATTTTGACGCGCGCACGCACACGACGCGCGGAAAAATAAATAAATCCGCCGCGGAAGTCACGTTCGCCGGTGCACGCGCCGCCCGATCGATTTCAATTAATAACGGGCATTAGGGAAGAGAGGAAGAAGGCCCCCGGCCAAGGAGTCTCGGCCCGCGGAATCGCGTTTTAATTAGATAGCGTTTGCCCGGATTCTGGATAGATTCGTGATTTTTTTTTGTACCAGGCTGCACCGCCTCGCCTAATTACTGTGATTTATGCATGTTAATTTCGCCTTACTTTTCAGTGGCTACAATGTATTTCATAAAGGAGAAAGCATTCGGTTGTATTAAGTTTGTAAAGAAATACCTTCGTTTTTTTTTATGTAATGTTATGCACCGGGCGCGCTTCTTTGTGCTCATTATGCTCGAAAAATTGATTTGCGATTCGGAAAACTTTTCCGGCGGGTGTGTTGTGTTATAAACGATTATTCATCATTATCGCGATATTCAAAGCCGAACGAAAATTTTCCTAGTTTTCCTAATAGCCAATTAAAAAGCTGCACAATTTTCTCGCTGTACACCGAAAATAATAGTACTCGCTGTATAATGTACTCGTAAAAACTACATTAGCTATTCTTCGTGTATCTACTTAATTTTCCACGTTTTCCCTGTTTGAAGAGCTAATTTAATAATTCCATTATTGCATCAACCTTGAATCGTCTGTCTCGCAGCTCCACGTTCGAATCAAACGATTTAATTAACTATCGGAGGTATTCACCGTGCGCGAAGCTCCGAGAAAAAAAAATCCTTTGTTATTAAATTTCAACAAACTTCGGCGCATTTACATTTCGCATAAAATCGCGACTCGAATCGACGTCGAATGGAAAAAAATTGTTCAATTACAAAAGAGACAATCTCGCGTTACTTACGCAAAAGTCGTTATCGGGAAAATATTGTTTTCCCAAATTAAAAAGGTATACGCGACGGGCGCGCGCGTATGCGCTCGTGTGCGAAGCCGCGGAGAACCAGGCGCGGTTACGTATTAACGGCCTCGCCACTGTTATATCATGGACGATTTCTATCGTTCTTCCTTTTTTTTCTCCTCCCCCCATTTTTTTCGAGCGGCGCACATCCGTTATCGTCGCTGCCGCGATTATCGCCTCAGATTCGGACGATTTTCAATTCTCGCTCGAGGCTCGTCGATATATTTTCCTCGTCGTCGAGCGCAAGGTACATCGGGGTCGTAGAATCCACCGGCGCATTGTGTACAGGCTGCAACCTTGTTCCCGGAGAGCCGCAGTTCTCATCGTTAACATAAAGCGAAAATCGCAGTTTATCCCGAGGCGTGTGCCGCGTGTATAAGTGGCCGAGATGAAACGATGGGAGATAAAGCGAGCGCTCGTCGATACTGATTTTTTCGCGAAGAACACGTAACTAGTAGGCCAAGTTTCCGAAACTGTAAACAAGGTGTTTAAAACGAATCTCGTGACGGACGAGATATGATGTCATTACTCCGGGGGCACGTGATAGCTGCACGTGTCATACTGAAAAGTTAAATTTTCGAATACGCGATTATTTACGACGGCGAGGAATATAATATAAACTGGCGTTGCATAATTTGTACATATTTCGTTACAATCATTCGAAGTACGCCGTTTGCACAATTGATTTATATATCTAAAACAAAAGCATACACAAAAAGTAAAACACAATTTCATTTGAACACCTGGTTTTTTTTTGGCATTGAATTTTTCCATTCGTAAAGTATAATTAACCACGAAAAATAATTAAATATATAAATTTTACACTTTGGAATAAAACAGGTGGTGACACAATTTAACGTACACTACGGCGCTTATCGCGGCGTTCTAGTAACGCTTAAGCTCAAGGATGCGAATCTTTATCGGAAAGCCTTTGCGCGGTGCGTGACAATAAGGTAAATAAGTGCTTTAGATTAAAAAAAAGTGTGCGCGACTCTAATCAACCTGCTTTCGTTGACGTCTTTATGACGAGTGTGAATCATAGGAGCTCTGTTCTGTTATCGCGGGCGACTTCGTTGCCTAAAATGGCGTTAAAATGTTCTTTCTTTACCTTTCGGTTTTATTTCGCGGTGCCTGAATTTATTTGCAAACAGAGAACGCAATTGATCGCATAGTTGTCCGGTGAATCGGATTCACGCTCATTGATTTCCACCTTGCGCAGCGTATTGATTCATTGATTCGAGTTGATGACACTAAAGACGTACGCAGACTGTTTGCGAAATTTGGGGAACTTCCTAGCCGTACGCGACGATAATTGCCTTAAACGCCCAAACCTCCTTCAATATTTGACTTTTGTTATTATTTTTCCCAACAGAAATAAGAGCGAATTGCGAAACACGCGAAATCGTGGACTCGCAGTCTACTTCACTACTACGTCAAAATGTAATGCGCTAAGTGAGTTTATCAACATTGTCCGAAGGCGAAAAAAAAGATCCTTGCATAATACTTCCGAGAAACGGAGTGAAGCGTCGACCGGAGTGGCGCTATCAGTGCGAGTGAAACCCTTATCGATAGAAATTCGATTAATCCAACTGTCGAAATTTCTCGACGCCGAGGAGGCGACGTGGACGCAGTGCACCGGTGAGTCATCCGAAAAGCACCCATTAGATTTGACAAAACTCGAGTTCGAAAATTACGGCCACCGGGAAGAGGGACCTTGGGATCCTATGCGCTTCGGTCAAAAGGGCCGCGGAGAAAGATCCCAGGGGGGGGGGAAGCAGAGGGAGGGAAGACCTTCTACTCGGAAAAACAAAAAGGAGTGTCGGCGGTTCTTTGCCAGGAGATCGCATTAGACCGGATTTCCATGGAAGTTGTCTCGATTCCTTCTTTTTCCCCCTCCCCCCGCACCGCAGCGCGAGCGGCTTCGACCGATTTTTCCACGAGCGCCAGGTAGAAAAGCCATGGGAGGGTCGGGATCCATCTCGCGCCCGAAGATCTGACGTGGCTTGTGGGATTGCGGCCGTGTGTTTTCGAAGGGGGGGAAAGGGGGCGAACTGAGGACAAGGGCTCACCAATTTTACGGAAAGTGCTCTTGAATGAAATTTCGTAAAGAAAGTCGTAAACAACATTCTACTAGTTGTCGCGCCGTTATTTTGATAACTTTCTATTCTTTCGCGTGCATCCTGGAGAAAACATCGACTGTAAGCGAAAAACGCAGTTTTTTGTGCAATGTGTTTACTGCATTAGAAATTTAAAAAAAGTTTAAGTAAAATTAGTAACTCAAATTAATAAAAAAAACAGTAAAATCTTATTAAATTGCAAAACCTTTTCCACTTTAAATGTCAGTAAAAGAGAATTTCATTGTTTAAAAATTGCTTGTACCTACAATATATTTACTTATTAAAATTTTAACATAATAAATAGAAATTAAAATTAAAAAAGTATAAAAGAGAAGTTTACAATAATGGGTAGTAAACAAAACATTCAATTAGCGTGTTAAGATTAAGGGCGACAAAAAGCCGGAAAATCCTTAAACTGAAGATCGGGAAAATGCGTGTCACAGGAGTACGCCATAACAGAGTTGTCCGAGGGACCTTGGGGGTGAGTGAGCATCGTGAGAGAGAAAAGCGAGGAGATTACGCTGAATCAGCCGGGACGGAGAGTCAGGTCGTCGGGGGTGGCGGCTTTGAGGTACAAAGATGAGATCGGGGGCTTGCTGTTTTGCTTCTTTCGTGACGATCCGTGAAACGGGCCTGCGGGAACCTCGACGGAAGTGGAGCCTCGTGGAAAAAGGTATACACGAGGAGGGCGGCATCTTATGAATGGACGAGAAATCGTAGTTCGGCTACGGGGCCGGACTGCGGGAAAATTCGAGTGTTTGCGTTCTCAGTGATGCTCGAATTAAAGGCGGCGCGACGATCGCTTTCAAGCCTTTTTAAAAAATAAAATGCACGAGTGCCGATTCCTAGGAACTAGGGAGGACGAACAAAAATTGTTGAGCACGGGGATTGAATGTCCATTATGAAGCGATTACTTGAATTGCTTTATCCACGTGATACCTTAAGCGGAAGAATGAGCAATTCCGAGTGGTGAACTTTTCTTCGTTCTTAATGCGCCGCTATAGGAAATGTGGAATCGGTATATTCTCACACTCTAACCGTCGGTGCTATTATTTAAACTAACCGACTATTTTACTATATAATAGAAAGCGTGAAGATTCTGCGCTTGTACAGGGAAACCTTGATCCACATGGAGCTTCGTTAAATATAACTGCGACGATTGCTACCGTGTGATGACTTTTACAAATGCCGATTGGTTTATCAACAAAATCTAAGTGGAATTACGTGGTACTGCATATCGCATGCAATTTCTTACTTAAAAGCACATCTAATCTAAAAGAATTAAGAAGTCATTATCAATATCGTTTTGTATAACAGTAAAAGATAATTTATGATTTTTGAATGAGAATGGAGAAAAAAAATGTTACCTGGTCGCAAATTTTATCTGCGTGGAATATCTTATTTTAGGACGACGTAATTAGTTTAGAATACCTTCCAAACATTTAACAGCTTGCAACACACGATGCCCACGTGCAAAAGCATTTTTGCGGCGTGCATGGAACAATCTACGAAAACAGCGCCATTGTTTCCAGCCCCGGTGGAAAATAAAAATCCGCTTTCGATAGATAAAGCTAATTCGTCGGTTCTCCAGCTGGCCCCTAGTCAAGAATGAGATTCTTCAAATGAATGAAATAATGGAAGATGTGTAACAACAGATATGCATTAAGCAGCAGATACAAATCGGGCAGTCAGGCGCACCTCCGATCTCTATCGAAAACATTTTGTACCAGCGTAACCCAAAAGCGAATTATCATTGAATCGCTGTGCTGAATTGTAGACTCTACCGATGTTATGTCTTCTCAAAGCATCTCCAAAACCTTAAAAAGAAACATCCAGACAGACTTTAAAAATTTCCCGACACCTTGTCTATCCACTCATTTTGAGCAACGCGTCTTCACGGCGAATTCCGCGTACACGCGATAGATCACTGCAGGGGGTGCAGCAAAAAAGAAAAAATCGGTCAGGCGCGCACGCGCGCGTCGCAAAAAACGCACGGCGGCTCGCGCGCAACATTATAACATAATAAACAAACAGCATTCCTCCGTCACCCTTTTTCAATCGCTCTGCGGCGGCGGGCAACGGCGAAACCATTAAAGCCGAACAGCACGGGCATTATGTAAGCCGCTTCGGCTCGTGCAACAACTCATTATATTTCCAAGCGACCGAAGAGCACAGCGACTCTCGCTTCGTAGAGCCCGAGCGGGCGCGTACACGCGCGCCGTAAGAACAAAAGTGGAATAATAAGAGTTTCGCTCGCTTTCGTCGCGCGTCTGTATATATACGCGCGGGTGCAAAACGCACACGCGCGCGAGGTCGAACAATCGGCCCGCGCAGGTACGACGTGCAGCCTAATCCTGGGCCGCGCGTGGCGAGCGCGATTTGTATGTACCGGCTGACGGAGAAAGGGCATCGGGCACCGCGGCGCGATAACTTTTCCGCGAAGGTGCTATAGGTGTGATTGGATCGCGGATCCGTGGGCGCCGTGAATTGCCCATTATTCGCAGATATATTTATACGCAACGAGAGAGCCGAGGGTCCCCGGCGATGATTTTTTTTCTCCCCTCTTTATCAGCGGACATTTCGCACGCGCTTTCCTTTCTCCGACTCGCGAGTATATATACCGTACGCACGTGCTTATCTGCTGGATTAAGCTTTTAAACTTGACGTCGCTAATGCTAGACACATTGCACGAAGCGAGCAACCCCGCGCATTCGTTATTCGAACGAGGAGCGCCCGGATAACTCAGAGCGGCGTCCGATCGATGAGCGGGTAATAGCGATCGAGTTCGAATTATCGGATCGCGTCTTGTTCTAGGGATTCCCTCGTTTACCCGGGCTTCGCGCGTACACGTACACGCTGGACTTTCTCTCCGCGAGTCGCGCGATCCGTTCGCGCAAAAGGCCGAAGACAATGAGCCGCGGCTCGAAGAAGCGCGTATTTCGAAATCGCCGCGCGGCATTACCGAGAAGCGTGCATTACACCCGCGGCGCGCCGACGAGCTTTGCATGTCTCGATACCGTGATTTATGCCTTAACCTTTTAAAAACACACACGGGGGCCCCGGCGCGCGCTTATCTTTTAACGAGCGCGCGGCCTTATGCACCGGCGCGCGCGCGATCCCCGCGCATTCGTGGAAATAACGCTTTAAAACCCTTAATTAGTCGCACCGATATCCTTTTGCCGCGTTGCGCAACCCGCGCCGGCTGCTCACCTGGTTTATGCACCGAGCGAGCCTTTCATGAGAGTATCGCGGCGCGCTCGGGGCTCCTTCATTCAGTTTTGCGGATTAAATGTTGGTCGCTTTGCATCGACACGTGCGACCCATTATCTGACTTCGCTCGAGCGGTCTTGGGTAGATGTTAACTTCGATTCCTTCTTTAAAGAATAAGGTTTCGTCACGAGAATGCATTTCATTGCTGCGATGTTGTGTTTCTTAAGAATTGGAGCTGGAAATTTTAGTTTGCTCATAAACGAAAAATTAATCATTCTCTAAAAATACGATCGACGGCAATTTATCACGAGTAATTTGACATCACTATTTTAAAAACAAACTTATTCACTGTATTATTAAGAAATGTCATTTATATACTTTTAAACACCAATTATTCTAAGTTTATATTTACAATGGCTACTGTTAAATAAATTCGTTTAAACAATTAATAATACGTAAGTAATTAATATTAAATTCAGTTCAGACAAAATTTTGGTCTATAAGGAACACAATATTGTCAATTGCCGATATTTCTCGTACTCACTAGTC
>JAXIUT010000009.1:29680486-29699562 GCA_035586675.1 Eurytoma californica | reverse complement strand
TAGCTTGATGTTCAAGTGGGTACATGGAATTTGTGAAAGTCTGTTTTCCTCTTATGCCTCTCTCAAAATATAGGAAAACTTTTTGATATATATAATTTAAAGAATTGAATAGTTTCTTAATGCAGATATAATAAACCAAAAATATGTATAATAGTGTGAGTTAGCGATGTTTAATGAGTCAATTTTATTATTAATTGTGCAAATTAATAATCAAATTGTCTCATTAAACATCGCACACTGTTATACATATTTTTGGTTTATTATATCTGCATTAAGAAATCATTCAATTCTTTAAATTTGACCGAGGTGCACACTGCCTATAATATAATGAATCACTACCGAAGTCTCTGCTTATTTAGACTCTGAAAGAATGTCTACTATGAGGTCTACTGGTATTACAGTGCCAGTCAGCTCCTGCTTCGTGCACACTGTTATTCGGTGAATGCTACGCTGTTTTTGGTTGCCAATGGATTGTGCATATTAATTATTAAGAAAATCATGAAATATTCATCGTATTATGCTATGGATTTCATTAAAGCCTCCAAATGGAGACTCATTGTTTTACACAACATAATTTAAGTCTTCAGATAATAAATTGTATAGTCATCTTTTAATGACAATTAAATTATTCCTCATTTTTCTAATACATTTCAAAAGTTTATTAATAGAGACATTATTGACAAATTTGTAAGCAAAATTTTAAAATACCAAGACAGTAAACAAGTATTTTGTATAAGTTTCTTTTGAAATTTATTCGACAATGCAACAAAACAACTCCAATCACAGCGCGAATGATTTTGCGAACTTTAATGAAATAGTTAAATGCATTCTGAATAGTTTCTACGCAAAATCGTGACTCACGCGCCGGCAATGGCCATCATTAAAAGATTTGTAATTTTCCTTTTCGTTATCTTCGTCTTTTTTTTCCTACACATACAACTCGCTTCCTTATTGACCAAAAAGAGAATTCTTTCCTGGACAACCGTCGAACTTCTCGGTAACAAATTCCGCTAAAACTTAACAATGGCCAAGTTGAAGTTTCTCGGCGCATCGGCCGGCCGTGAAATCGATCCGCGAGCCCGCGAGTCGCAATAGAGAGACACGCGCGAAGTGCGCCCCGAAGTAAATTATTCAATTTGTAATTGCGCACGAGTCTATAGAGTCGGGCGCTGAATGCTCCGCGCAATACACGTACACCTCGTCGGGCCGTCAGTGCTTTATGGAATTGTGAATCGCGCGGACGGCTTTTCTCGCGAAGGACTAATTGGGAACGAAATTCGAGCCAATTATGCCCTTAATTCAGTGTCTGCAAAAAGTCTTGTGGCTCAATTCGAAGCATGAGAACGGCGCGCCGATTATCCTCGAAAATCGCGGCGACGCGAGTCGGTAGGTACCCGTGGGTGTGTGTTTCTTTGTTCGCTGTGAAATGTAATGTTAACATTTTTACGTTAATTTTATTTGATTGCGTTTTAAATTTTTTATAATACAGTAATAGCGATTTTACATATTAATTTTAAATTACTATACCTATTAATATAAATAAAATGAACTGTGTATACGTGTCCGTTTCTCACAAATAGTCTAATTTCTGAAAAATCTGTTAGCAGTTTTTTTATGCAATTATTTCAATTTTGTAATTTTGATTTTTAAGGAGATAACGGCATTATCCCTTTTTCATTAATAAAAAGTAACTCCTCCAACACTCGTGTTATAAAACAAATACGACTATACAACAATAAATGACTAACGCATTTATATTCATTTCATTATATTTTAGTGACAGTTGATTGCAATGATTACACGATTAAGATTTAAGAATTCAATCGATTTTATCACTAATAGCTTTCTTCAGCGCCTAATCATTCACATCAGAAGGTGCAGGCTATATAAAACTTAGGCAGCTGCTCCATTAGTGGGAAACATATCAGACTCAGTGTCCACCTGGCGGTAAACGTATTAGCTATTATTGCGCCCTGTTTCAAAGTCTGAATTTAATTTAAACGAATTCGTATTGAGATACATGAGAAATTAACTCCAATGTTCAATGAATTTTCAATATTTATTCAGACGGTCGAAGAGTTACAATATTGGATTCTCGAAAACTTTAAAATGATAGTGAAAAAGATCATCGAAAATCTAATTATATTAATGACTGCTCTTACAAATTACAATTATTATTTAACAATCTATTTAGATTACTTAAAGTTGGTAATCATTTTATATTTAAAAATCATAATAATTTATCAAGTTTTCGAAGTTTGATTTGTTCATTGTTATGGATTAAGAAATTAAAATTGGCTTCACATTGATTAGATGATGATTCACAGTGATCGCAACGTTGTTTATTTAAAAGTAGTTTGTGATCTCACGGAATTTTTATAATAAATCCAGGATTCGTTAAAATCTTGAGTTGTTGCTATTTCCATTCTTTACCGTTTTTAATCCATATATTTTTTAACAAACTTTTTAGAACCAAGGCATAGAAATCTATTATTTTTTTAATTAAATTAATCTCTCTAAATGCGAATATGTGATTATGTGAAACTTATGGAATTCACGTACGGATAAGTGAACATTTAATAGGGGAAATTTCTCATGTTCATATTTACAGAGATCAGTTTAATAAAAAAAACTGTTAACGATTTTACTTAAGTAAATATCCAATCAGTTTCTAAATCTTTAATAGGTTAGTATTATTTCCCCCGCGTCAAAACCACGGACACTCTTTTGTCCCTTCGCATAAAACTCGCCTAACCCTGCGTAAAGTCAAGCGTCGAGAAAAGAAGCGTAGAATTAAAGGTAACCAGTGGCGATAATCACCACTCGCTTATCTGAAATTTCAGGCAGCAGCAGCCCGCGGAGAAGCCGAGGCCCGTGAGCGCGAATCCGAACCGCCGAAAATCCGGCCGAGCCGATGGATCGCTCGCCGCTGGCTCGATAGATAAGAGCGAGTAGACGCTCGGCGGCGGCAGCCGACGGTGGGGCCGATAAGAGAGGCGGCAATAACTCGAGCGGCCCCGCGCGCCATCATGGCGATAGCCAAGATCAAGAGTTTCCTCGACAGCGGCATCAAGAGCGTCTCGGCGCCTCTGGAGCGCAGCAGCGCCAGCCTCGAGCCCGAGATCGGCCTCAGGATCGTCCACTCGCCCAACGAGAAGACCCTGCGGGTCACGGTCATCGGCGCCCGGCACCTGCCCCAGAACTTCGGCTTCACCCGCGTCAACAGCTACGTAGTCAAGGTGAGCCGGCGATGACGTGGTTACGAGTTGTTTTCTTTTTCTCGCTATCTCCTCGCGTGCGTATCGCGATTGCGAGGTAATCGAGGCTTACAGCGTGGGAGTTTTTAGGGCTCGTGGGATACTTTGTGAGGATAATACTTTGGAGTGTCATTGAAGCGTGGGTGGGAATTCTCTTTTTTTGGATGTTAAGATAGATTTACTTTGGCGATGAGGGTCTCCGTGATTTTGTTTATTAAGGGTAAAAATAGCTTTTATGCTGCAGCTTTGTTCGCTTTTGGCACGGATCTTAACGCGAAACTAGAGTGGCGTATACTTAGCCGATGTCGATAAAATTTTATGCGCAGGTTCACATTTTAATTGTCACTTAAAATTTAATCTTTATACCGAGAAGCTCCCTCGTGAAAATTTCGAAGGCTTTGAAGAGATTTATCTTAAAAAGGCTCCCTTTTCAGACATTATGACGGCTTTTGGGTTCTTTATACGTTTTGGTTTACGTCAATCTTTTTTAGATTTACCTGAGATCTTTTTTTCCATAAACCATTTTATAGAAGATTTATTGTCCTGGGATTTGAATCTTATACTCTCCTCTATTATAGGTATCAAAATAAACTTATTTTTTTTTATTTCTGTCAAGAATTTAACTTTAGATTAAAACTTAATATTTAGATCTTTTTCTTAAATTTGCAATTCATTATGATAGGCAGCTAGAATAAAATAACTCAGGAGCCAAGTCCGCGAGTTCGAAACCCCAAACAAATTTTTTCCCTTTTCCTTCATGAAAAAATATTTAAAAAGGAACTTTAGACAGAACTAAAAAAGTTACACATATCAAGAGGTAAATATATTAAATTAGCCTTAATTAATCTCCAAGTTAGAGATTCTCTTAAGCATAAATCAATAAAAAGATTTTTTTTCGTATGTTCATTAAATTATTGTTTATTTTTTTACAGTGATAAAGCCCAGTTTTTACGTTCGATTTAATCCAATGCTTATTTAATATTTTTCATTCGTGAAAATTCAAGATACGAACTTATTTGTCTAATTAAAATTCTCAGGTGAAGCTTATGCCCGGCAAAGATAAATTCGAGACGACGACGCGCAATGAATCGTGGCCTCAGTGGAACGAGGAATTCCTCATTCCCCTGCGGAAAGAGACGAAAGTGAAATTCGGCAAATCGAAAGTCATCGAGGAAGAAATAGGCGGCTCCAAGTTTATAGTCGCGACGCTCTATGCCATCCTCGAGGACAAGCCGCTTATAGCCACCGAAAAGAAAGAGCAAGAGAAGGATAAAGGTATACTTGTTCCGTAAATGCGTGTTTGTGTGTACGTGTGAATTTTTCAATCGATACAGAATGCGTGATCTTGATCATTCTTTTTTTTTTTTTGTTTGCGCGGGATTTAAGAGGGCAAATAATTTGTTGACTTTGCTAATGAGTCTAATGGATATGCGGAGTCTTATCTTCTGCAAATAATATCGGGAAACACTTTAGCTTTGTAGTGTATAGTTCTAAGAAAAAGGTGTTTAAACATTTGAAATAATCTAACTAAGAATAAAGAAACTAATGTATCGCTTTAGTAGTAAAGAAACTAATCTACGTAGTTTGGTTTAGAATTTTACATAATTTTGTCACTCGTGTTCATTTTAGTATATTTTTACACAAGTAAAGTACTTAATGTTTATACAAATAAAAGACAAGTAAATTTTAAAGATAAATAAGCCATGTTTTTTTTTTAATTTAAGAAAATCTGTCTAAAGTTGAGTTAATGAAAATCCACTCAAATTAGTGACATTTCAATAATTACTATAGTGAAAACAGGCCTCACTGTAATTTATAATTATTTGTTACTATTAATCCAATTTAAGAAGATCGATCTGAATTATTTTATATTATTATTTGACCATAAAACTATTTTCGCAAATTTTTTAATAGTAAAACCAATATTTATTTTCACCCGATTAAAATTATCCACACGAAAGTCGCTTCTTCTACTTCTTTAATAATTTTTTAATACTATTTTGTAAATTTTTATTTTATTAAAAAAAAAACAAACAAACACTTTTTTACTATAAACAATAACTCGATCATATTATACTAAATGTAACGCGAGTGACTAAAAGCCTACCAAACCAAGAGCTCGATTACCGTCGATTAATCGTAAGAACCCGACGAAAACGAATCCGCAGGTAAGGGGAAGAAGGACGGCGGCAAGAAGGACGGGAAGGACGCAGGCAACAGCTCGGCCGGCCAGGATGGCCAGTGCAAGGGCAGCAAGCTGTTCGGCCAGCTGTTCGGCAAGAGCTCGGACAAGATCGGCGAGTCCGCGACCTCTGAGAGGAAGGCCTTCGAGAAGCGGCGGACGGTAGGCGCGACCACCGTGACCCTCGACCAGAGGAACTTCACGACCAAGCCCCTGAAGCCCAAGCACCCACAGGACGTGTCCACCGGCGACATGTGGCGCACCCTCAAGCCCATATCCAGCGGCATCGCCGGAGCCGAGGAGCGGGTTAGTACAGTTCCTCTTCTTCAAACGTGATCAATTTTTATTACAACCCGTTCTATATGGAGTGTGTCGATAAATAATTGACAAGTATTGTTTCTTTTTTTTAATTTTGTTTATGAAGGTGTTGCGAGATAAAATTTATTATCATCGTGATGTCTTCAGATATATAGAGTAATATGCCCTGGCAGAAATGATAACCAACGGTTTGCTATCCGTTCACCAAATTACGAAGGATTGACCAAGCTTTTAACCAATGATTGACCAAAAATACCCCTTATTTCGTCATGGTACAATGGTTACGGTTGGCCAACGAATCGTGAATATTAAAAATCGCGAAAAAAACAATTATACGTAATTTATGATTCAAATAAAATATTAATAGTTGTTTATGTTTATGTAGATATAAGTATACAGCTTGTATTCTCAAGCACGCGGACGTCAACTTAACCTTAAAATATTTTTTGGCTTAAAAACTTGACCAAGGATTGGTATTCTTAATACATAAGCCATTTTGGTTAGGTTATTTTCTACCAGGGTGTCTATAAATATTGTATAGAATCATGACGTCAATCACAGTTTCAACTTGCAATACTCCTGTAGAAATGCTCCCTCTAAAGTTGAATAAGTGAAATTTCACTTAAATAAGTGAATAGTCACTTATTTAACGTTAAATATCTTCCAACATGGAAGACTTTTGACTTAGAATAAGTGAAATTTCACTTATTCAACTTTAGAGGGCTTACCAACCGTTGACCATCGTAATGTTTTTAGCGGGATTGTTGACTAACCGTTGGCCAAACAAGTAAAAATTTCGACCATGGTATCTTTGTTAGTATAATAAGCATTGACTTTTAAAAAGAAATAGAAGCATTACTTTTCAGTATCTTAGCAGACAAAAAAAAATTATTTCTTTCTCTTTCCAAATTCGTAATTCGCGTTTCTTTCAGAATGTTTTGCTAATTCAAAAGTAGTTTGTCCATTATAATTTTCAGCTAAAATTCTATTTTGAAAATAATCTAGAGAAACGTTAAAACAAACTACTTGTTTAAAATATTCAGTAATTTAATTCACATTTTAATGCTTGAAAGTGGATACTTTTATTCATTTGAAAGCACGACTTAGATAAAAATCAGAATGAAAAATTTGGCTTGAAAAAGAAAAAAAAAATGTTGAGTTACGGTTCAAGTACACGATGACGTCGCCTCGAAAGAGCAGGGGCTTAAAATTTAATTGAGCCAATTGATAAAGTCTACGTGCCACGATTGACGACTGCGGGAGGAACGAGCTCTTGCTATTTATCAGAAAATTAACTCGCTACTTACCGTCGTACACGTCCAACCTGCGCGCACACACGCTCACTTCATAGCGATAAATTAAACTATAAATAAACTTCTAAAACATTTCCTTTCATCGTTCTAACAATTGCAAATATTGCAATACAAAATAGCCATGTTTAAGCAATGTCAAGATGAACAATTTAAAAAATCATACTCGATAAAAATTTAATTGAATCAATAAAATGCCTTTTAATTACTGACTGGCTATTAAATTAATTAGTTCTTCGATTTAAAGAATTTCCTTGCATTAATAAAGGTTTTCTTCGAATTAAAGAAGTCTTCTTCATCCCGCAATGAAGCATTTCATTTATTGAATACAATTTTTCTCATCCTTGGTAGAAAATTAACCATAAATTAGCCAGAACTGGTTAATTTAAAATGAAATTATCCAACTTATGGTTCATGTTCTACCAGGTATCTTAATTATTTTCACGAGATTATACTAAACTCTGGTAAAATTACACAAAACATCGATTTTAACGCTATAAAATACCAATGAATTTAATTCTATAGTCTTGCGTGCGCAAAAAGTTTTTGAGTGATTAATTGTTACTTACCCTGATATCTCTCAAAATGTGGAAGAGTGAAAAACTACTCGAAGCGAGTGATAACTCAGCCAATCGAGCTTCGAGTGGCTGTGTTTTTTCTTAAAAAAAGTGATTTTTCACTCCAATGGAGTGATTTTTTAATTTTTCACTCTTCTACATTATCAGAGATAGTTTCTACTAGTTTTCACCACCTTGCGCTACCTTTTGTTATAAACCTTTGTAAATGGATATTACCCGTAAAATTGATAAAATAAAATAAAATAAAATAAAAATGTTATTCGCGCAGAGGGAGAACAAGAAGGGCCAGGTGGAGATATCGCTGTGCCAGGAGAAGAGCGACAAGAAGGACGTGAGCAGCGGCCGGCTGGTGCTGACGCTGCTGCGGCTGCGCAACTCCCTGCAGACGATGCACGAGCACGAGGCCCTCAAGGGCCAGATGTACATCAAGATGTCGGTGGTGGACAACGGCCGGGTCACGCACTTCTGGAAGAGCGACCGGTTCGCGCCCTGCGTCTCCATGAAGTTCGACGCAGAACAGGCGCAGGTGGCCGCCGAGAACCCCTACGAGGGCGCCCTCAAGGACGTCAGCTTCGTCATCAAATTCGTCTCCAAGAACAAGCTGGGTCAGTCACTTTAATCCTTTTCTTCTTATTTTTTTTTTAAACTTTACGATCGCCGAGGCAGTTATCACGGATATTAAAAATTAATTGTTATTAAAAATTACCGTTGTTTTCACGGTAATAATGGACTTTTTTTTTATTCAAGAGGTTATTACAAATTTTGAGTAAATTTTAATGTAAACAAAAGAAATTTTAACCTTTTTCTTATAAATTTTCTTATAAACAAATGAAATTTTATCATAATATCAATAAATTTTACCGTGGAGTCGCGTATTTTCTCTTTTGTTTATATTAAGGTTTATTCAAAATTTGTAATAACCTCCTGAGTATAAAAAAAGTCCATGGTTACCGTTAAAACAACGGTAATTTTTAATACTAATTTTTCTCTGTGTACTTTCATTGACATTTTTTGCATTGAGGGAAATGTTTTGGTAGTTTTTACAAAAAGTTTAGTCAATTTTACCATAGTAGACAGTCTGGTATTTTAGTTTTATAATCATTTTTAGCAGATTATTAGCAACATTTCATGGCTAATATTTTAATAATTAGTCATACAGTATATCAAGAGTCTAAATGTCAGTCTATGATCAGATCTAGAAAGATTTAATAAACTTTTTATAAAAAATACTAAAACATTTCTCTCAGTGTATAATTTTTTGTTTGAATGAATGCGCTCATTAAAATCTTTTATACATTCAGTTTAGAAACACTGACAGTCGCTGAATATGTTGATAACTTTTTGTGTATAAATAATATCAGGCAAAATGTTAATAATTAGCAACAAGAATGTGCATTTTTTAAAGTAAGAAAATCTCTTTTTCCTAAAAAACTGATTGGATCTGTTTAAGCGCGTTTTGGAGCACAGATCCCCCTTATTGCATTCGGTTCATTTATCTTTGATATTTTATTGAAAGATTCATTTATCCGCGAAGTGGTAGTATGTGCGTCATTTTATTACAAATAAAAATTTATTAGTACTTGATACCACTATAAATGAGTTTCGTTGTATAAGATGATGGAAACCAAATAATGCAAAAAAACTAAATCTAATCAATTTTAAAAATTACGTCGATATAAACTACATTTGCAAGAAATCTTTGTGTAATGTAATTTATATATTTAATTTCTTTTAAATATTATTCCCTCTTTCAATAAATTTAACGATTCGTCATTTCCCCCAGGCAAAAAGGTTACCGTGGGCCACTTCGTACTGGGACCAGAAGTCGGCGGGACTTACAGCGAGCAGTGGAAGCAGGCTTTGGCAAAGCCAGGGCAGTCAGTCATCAAATGGCAGCTTTTTGAGTAAAAAGATCTGCATCATTTAACATTTCGAACGAAGCCGCATGCACCTTCGAATACCTGTTGTCCCTCGTGGAAGAGAAAACACGTCGATCGCATCGAAAAAGGAGTACAAGAAATTATTATGAAAATCGTGCGTGAATGATCGCGAGGTGCGTATCGTACACGTGTAAATCCTATAGGGAGGCGACGCAAAAATTCCATTTTGTTTCACTTCCGTGGGATATGGATTGTGAGGGATGAATAAAATGAATGAAATCCGACCAGTGGTATATGTAAATTACTTTGGGGGGAAGATGAAAAGGAGAATGAACGAACGTTTCAAAGGTGAAAAAGAATGAGTATATGAATAGCAGAGCACTCCTTTTCTCAAGGGGGTTGACCTGCTGGCTACTGCGAGTGTAGGTGTATGAATAAAACAACATCGGAATTATTTTGAAACTCAAAAAAATTGTGAACCGAGGAAGTGATGAGTAATAAGTTTCGGTTTGTCAAAATGTTAGAAGGTGTAATTGGCGAGCGAATAAAAATGTATACGAACACGTGGATGGATGATATAATTATAAATGGGCAGAATTAATTTGTGGAAACTTTGTGTGAGATAAGCGCAGAGTCGAAGTATTTCTCAAGCGACTTCAGTTTGAATCGTTCACATTATTTTTACAGAAAAGATAAATTTTGTTTGTATTTTCATCGACGCTTTTTACTTTCTCTTGTAATCTTGCTTAGATTAAGATGCATAAGGGAATTATAACCGTCCATTACTTCTTTAAGGATGTACATTTATGTAGTGCTGTATATTGTATAAATATAATACCGAACTGAGGATAGCAAATAAGTATTTTTAAGAATTTGCAAAATTAATGTTGTGTACAAATGTAGAAAATGTTACTATTTATGAATGTGAAGTTTATATTTTGTAATAATCAAGCACCGCAGTATGTCAATTATTTTTTTTTTACACTATACACATATTCTATTTTCTTACATTAGCGTACTTTAATAAGTCTTTATCGAAATGTTTATGAAAACACGTTGGATTACATTATACTAACATTTTCATGTATTTTCAAGTAATTGCAATTGTTGTGAAGAAATTATTAAGTGTTTTAAGGTAAGATTTAAAACCTTTAATTGTACTTGTCAAGTTAAGATCGGGCAATAAAATCCTATATTTGGCTTTCGTAACATGTTTAATGTTAGAAGTTAAGAAATTAAGAACGAATGTATACTCTCGATTATGTATTCTCAAAAGTAAAAGAAATTGCATTGAAATTGATGAGATTTATTTTATTTATTTGTCACTGTATAAAATAGATATAAAAATTAATCTTGTTCAAAGATTGATTATAATTAAATATATACATAATTAAAAAAATTTGTAATTTAGCAAAAACATCTTAAAACTATGCTTTTACTGTTATAAAAATATAGAAGAGTTATTGTATTAATTCTATTTTACACTAGTTTGGACGGAATTTGCAGTCTTCCTGACATATGCTCATTAATGTTACTAATAACGTAATGTTATTTATAATTCTTGAAGTATCTTTGTACTACAGTAGTTAACAATGAACATGATCTTTAACGTATTTGTGCATTGAAAAATTGCTATAAAATGTTTTGTTTCCTTGTCAATTGAGGCACATTAAGGCGTTGTAAAATTTTACATGATTTTCTAAAATCACAACAATAAAAGAATGTTGTGGTCAATTATAATGAAGTAGAAATTACAACTTAGTTGTAATGACTAAGATAATCTGGCCTAGATATCAATGACGTTTAGTCGATCTTTCAGGTTCTCAAAAACCAAGTTACAATAATTGCTGCAAGTACACCGCTGAATTGGAAGATAGCACTATGATAAAGTCCTGACGCTGAATTGCAACCATCTTTACTGTTGCATGTGCAGTATTCCATAAATATATTGTATGTACCAGTCCTCATTAAGCAGAATCGTTCGTCTCCTAAAATACCAGGTTCTCCCATGTAAGCGCAACTTCTAAAGTATCGCCATTCTCCATTTACTAAATAAAAAATATAGATTTAGTCATAAAACAATCAAATTTAAGCAGTATTAAGTTTTCTTATTTATATTTGTTTCCTAAGCTATTTATCACAAATACTAAGCAAATATTCAAAAGTTTAGATCAATGTTACATATTACATATTAAACAGAAATTATTTCTTAATTCAAAAGAAAATAAAAATGTATTATTTTTATATTTCAATAAAAAAAGAAAGATTTATCTTTTATTTTATTAAATGTACGTAGAAACTTAAATAAAAAATTCCATACCTTTTTGACGGATTTTCCTGCACATGGTTGGCATAACTCCAGGCAAATGCTCCAATCCTTTTTCTTGACTGCAGTCAGTAATTGGAACAGTTGAGTTATCAAATGGATCAGCACACTTTGGATCAGAATCCGATCTGCATACCCAGCATTTTATTGAACTCCCTGCAAAAATTCATTTTTGTGGTTAGAAAATAAATCCTGCAAAGGATACTCTTCGCAGATAGCAAAACAATTTATTTGTACAACTTCAATAAGAAAATTCAAAATCTTCAATGAAAAATGCTACCTACAAAAAAGATTTAACCGAAATCGGGGCTTTGTTTTGGTACGTTACACGTATACGCTATGCGCATAGCATTGACAAAAAAAATCACTTTACCTTTGTCGACGAAACACAGGAGCAGCACAACAATGGTCAGTTGCACGAACCCTATTTTTGCGAGGCCCATTTCGGTTTTTTTGGATCAAGGAAAAGGAAAAACAAAGAAAATTAAACGAACAATCGTGGGAGCGTCGCGGCAACGCCTACAATCAACACGCCAGTACGCCACACGCCTTGGTATTATTCACTAGGACTGACTGTCCGGCGGCAAGTCGGTTGAGTTCGGTGACCATCGGGTCACGTGGCACATCGAAAATGACTCGAACGGTTTATGCCATTGATAAAGTAAATGAGCAGTAATTATTGAAACGAAAGAGATGGACATAGTGCATTTACGGCGCATGTGATGACGTACGCCTACAATTAGCAGAAGAAAAAGAGGAAAGATTTGAGATAAGATATGCAAATGTAAATATGTACAATTCTAATGATGTTCAACCTATTGTTAATTTATTTATTACTATAAATTTGTTTATCAATTATATAATTAATGACTTAATACAATACAATTAATACAAGATTGTAACTGAAAGTATAATTAATTCGATGTATCTTTTTTTCAACCATTAACAGAATTAAAGAACACTGTAATGCAGGAGCAGGATTACATACTGCAACTGTCTATTTTGCTGCAAATTTTTAACAAAAACGGATAAGTATTTGAAGTATGTTCAAATTATCAAATAAACCGCCTTAGCATATCCAGTAACTTTATATCCTCAAAATACCTACTACAGTCGATAAGGAGAGGAAAAAAGTTCCTAGGAGCGAGGTGTACACTCTAACCTCTTTCCCGGTAGTGGCGTGCGGTGTGCAGCTGATATTTCGGAGCTGATCGTCAAACATGACTGTGTTTACAGTGATGTAAGAAACTTTTGAAGCTAAAAAGTTAAAAGATGCACTGCTGCAAGGTGAATTCGCGTTTGCTCGCGCGATTTGCTCCGCTCGTCAAACGCTGCCAGGGAAGCCTGAGTGCAGCAGTCGCCAGCGAAACCGAAGTCGTCGCCCCACGTTCCTCGCCGACTGCTGATTTACCTGCCGCGAAACAAGATGATTCAGTGGAGTATCCACCGATCCTGGACTTATCCCGAGATGGGAAAAAGAGACGGGAGCGCGAGGTGTGGTACAACAAAGTCAAGATGCTGGGCACCGTGGAGGAAAAGATCTTCGAGCTGAACATGCCAAGGTATTACGGATGGAAATCCTACAAAATAGATGAGGGATCGATACCTTACGATGCACTTACTCAAGCGCAGTACATCACAAGGACTCATGTGATCGACGAGAAAGGATTACCAGCGTACTACGATGGTATTCTGAATTCTGAAACATTAGAGGCGCTTGTGGAGCAAATTAAGGGTCAAGTCGAGGAGGCTTTGATTTTGGAATATGATGAGCGAAAGTGAGTACAAATATATTCCTATATAAATTGTTTTCAATACTCTAATAGTCTAAATGTGTTCATGTATAAATTGATTTCGATATTGTTTAATAATAATGATTTATTTTTAGGTGGGATTACCAATGCACGAAAGATCAACTTGAAAGTAAGGATTTCATGGATAATTTATTGGCAAAAGCTGTTAGCAGTCAAATGAACAGAATACTAACAGTCAATCTGTCTTCAATTTGTAATCATCTTATGGAGACTCAATTGGATATTGAGCCTCGAAATGAAGCATTTTGGATATTTGGTGGATTAGAGACACCTTACGAAGTTGTTAAGAGTAAAGCAAATCAACACTTTATAAAAGATTTTAAAGATGAACCCATTAATCAAACTTTTCAATATTTTGGAAGTCCCGTTTTACAGTTAAGACATAGACTGCCCTTAAAAGAAATTCTTCCCCTAACAGAATGTATGCAAGATAATTCTTTTGAAATTCCTGTTGATGCTTTTGATCTAAGAAAAACTGGATATTTTCGAGAGTACAAGAGAGCAACAATTGTTCCTGGTTTTTGGCCTGGAGATATTAATGAATTCGGTGTTATGTCATATCATAATAGAGGATATCTTAAAATTAGGCCAGATACATTTAATGACAATTTAGATGCCATAAAAACACAGGCTATTTTTGGTTCCTTTGGTTGGTTATATCCCCAAGCGTGTTATCAAGGTAAATTTAAAATATATTTTATAAATGAGCAAGTGCAATATTTATTTAATCAATTTTAATTTACAAACTAAATATTTTCTTTTTAGGCTTTTCAACTTTCCAAGATCCAACATATCCTTTTGTTAATCAGATGATCATTACCAACGGTCAGTGGTGGACATTTGCTGTTTATCAACTAAATACAACTGCTATGCATGTTGATGCTATAAATGAGAATAATAGAGCAAATGTTTGTTGGATTTCGGAGCCTATAAAATTGTTTGATTCCATTGAAGATGGAAAAGTTCAAGGACTTAACAACGACGTATTAAAGCATTTAATTAAATTTTATGCTAACGTTCCTGAAGCAAAAGAAGGTGTGGAAATGAAACCATATCTAAATAAAGAAAAGTTAATAGCTGGTATTGAAGACCCAGAAAGGAGAATATGGCTTGAACAAAGATATAAGCATTTGATTACAAATCGAGCTCGACACAGGTAAAAATAATTATTTATCGTTTTAAAATTAAATGGCTATTACAGTATAGTAAAAAATAACGTTAAAAATAAATTTCAACACAATATTTACGATTTTTCAAGGAAAAATCGTTCTAATTTTGTAGTGCACGTGCAATAAGATTTGAAGTCTTTTTTTATACATTTATACACATTCGCTGTATTTTACTAATAACCATTCTTTTTTAGATTAATGCCAGAAATCTATCACTGGCAAAAGATATATATGATAAACCACAAAACTCGTCCTTTGGAAAAGAAGCGTGATCTCTGGCAATTTGGAATAAATCCAGGACTTCGAAGATTAGATGATCATACACCTGAATATATTCCGAAAGCTCATCGAGAATATCCAAGATCTAAAAAGAAGTGGGCCAAGACCTATTATCCAGAAGTGCGGGAGGAAGAAAAAAAATCGTAAATTTACTATTCTTTGTAAAATAGTAATACGGACTTGTAAATACATTTTTCAACATTAAGTTTGTTAACTAAAAAGTTTATAAATAACGAATAAAAAGATTGTGTACAAGAGTGAATATTCAGGTGCCTAGAGAATTTCATATTTTTACTGATTCTGTTTGAACATTAATTTCGTTCTTTTATTTAAACTGGGATATACTTTAATTGCATTATCTAAAAAATTATATGTACAGTTTATACTATTGAAACAAAACACATTAGTTTTATAGAAATTAAAGTAATTAATTGTTTAACATTTATATTACGAGTTGTATTCGAAACACAGTCTTTACATGTTCAGTTCTAGTTTTATTAGTATAGCAACTGCTGATTGAAATGCGCTTCATAATTGCGTAAATGATATAGCTTTAAAGATATATATTAAATCTCTAAAACTTTGTATACAATATGTAGAATAAATTATTGATTTGTGATCAATTTACATAATTATAAGTATACAAATTATCTACTTTTTCGATGAATAAAGAATTTAAAAGTACAGTTCATATTGAATGAAAAAGTTAATGTTCTATATCAGTAATCAATAGTGTAGTCAGTTAACTAAAAGAAAAAAATGTATTAGGAAAGTTGTTACAATTAATCTGTTTTTATTCTATATTTTGTATTGTTTTTTTTTTTCAATTTTATTCTTTTTATTTATTTTAATAGTAAGTGATTTGGGCTATATAATACATCAGTCATAAAAGTTGAATTAGTTTCAACAATATTATCAAAAAATTAGGTTCAAATACCTACAATTCTTCTTTCACAAAGAAAACTTGCCGATCAGAAGCTCTTCGAGTTGTCCCGGTGGAATTTTGCCTTATAATTATAAATAATTACAGGATTCGCGTCCTTGAAGAATCCGTCGGTTCGTAACTTAGTTCTTTGAACTCGATAAATAGCTTAAACAATATCCTATTAAAAGTTTCGATCGATATCAAATGCTATTATGCAAAGCTGTACCGTAAGATGTTGTTTTAACATTATGCTCGCCTAAGTTTCTTCATGTTTATAGCCGCTGAATCTGCGAAAGTGCCTTCGGAATCCCGTGTCCTCCGATACTCTTTATCGAGTGCTATCATTGCGACGATACCACACTGGGATGATGAATACGATGATGCGAAATTTCGTCTTCTCTGCTTTATTCAGTTTTCGTAAACTAGTCACTCGCAAAGGAAAGGCTCGGATACAGAAGCGGTTAATTAAGCTAAATTAACTAGAAGCTAAAGTAACAGATATGTGTGCAAAGCCCTACAATTGCTGAAGACCGCCGAAAAATCCGCGTGTCAGGACAAAACGTGAACTATACGTGAAGTGTTTAAAAGATGATAAAAATTGACGCTTAATTATGATAGAAGATTTCAGCGGAAACTCAAGAATCACGAAGGAATAATAATCGTTAAAGTAGTATTAAGTAAAGTTGTGTAGTATTCCCTATGTTCTGCAGATATTTCGTGAGCGTAACGAATAACAGTGCAAAACTGTGAAACGAAGTTTAACGACCGAATGTGCGTCCGTTTAATTTATTTAATTCTCACAAACTATCAGATAAACTATCACAAAATATATGAACATAATAAACAGACGTCGCATTTCTCAAAACAAAAAATTGCATACTGTAGGTATAAAATTATGACTAACTTATTCATGGATCATTATGCTACTAAAGGTCTTCCTTCTTTTTCATTGCTATTATCTAGCCCCTCCGTTTGAAAAGATATATGATGTGCACAGTGCAATTTTGAATTAATCGCTCTTTTTCTCTGCCGTTCACTACGTGTAATACGCGAATTAGTTGCCTACCGTGATACTTCGGAAACGTGTGAAAATTGGAGTTGCTATATAAATGTCGTGTTGTTGTAGATAGATTTTAATAATAGTTAAACATTAATTGTTTATCCTTAAAATACTGTGTCCTTTCTGTGATCATAGTTTTCTCGCTTAGTGATAAACTAACTTTTCGGATGTTGTTAAACTATCCGATTTTCAGCAGGATTATGTTGGGTGTTTTTTTATTTAATAATTGAATTTTCATTTCTTTTACATTAAATAAATTGTGTGATGTTTGCTTTTGAAAAAGTTTTGGCGCTGTACTCTGTTGAATGAGTTGGGAGTTGAGCTTGTACATACGGCGCGCCAACAACTTTAAGTAGTGCAAATTAATATTACCCGCATCGTCTTTGTTTTAAAATAGTATTTTTACGTTTTTGTTGGTACTACTATAAAGAATGCGTTTGGAAATGTATGTCGTGCTCGTTAGTATTTGCAAATATTCAACTTAACTTTCAGGAAACACTTTATTTTTAAAGCTCTAATTATCAAAAGCAAAATACAACGCGGAGTTTCACGCAATGAATTTGTGATATTATATTATTCGCGAGGAAATTTTATTAAAATCTATTTTTAGGTAGAATATATCCTTTTAAGCAAATAAACTGAAGTACGTAGTTTAATAGCGTTCGTATTTCAAATAATAAGAGTAGTATTATAATAATAGCTTGAAATTATTTGAAATAAAACAACGAGCAATAAACCAATAAACAAAATTGAATGAAAAGTTATGCAATGAATAAGAATAATTAAATTCGATCATGGATTATCAATAACGGGCTATTAAATTATTTCGATGAAGTTTATTATTTACATTGTTCTAAAAATTTATACCAATATAGCTTTTCACAAAATCAATTGGTCACTAACACCTCACTGAATCTACAATTTGTTCCTAAATCTCACAATTTGCTGTGTCCAAAGCAATTATCAAAATCTCGAAAACAATTAGATTAAAATGAAAGCACTGGGAACCTACTTGGCTGGATCAGATAGCAGGACGTGATCTACTGTTTAAAGGCTCAGCTCCTAAATTACGGAACAACAAACCGCTAATTACTTTCGTCAAGTTTGCTCAGCTTCGTCCCGAATGAAATGCTAAATAGGTGTAGTCGCGTGACGGTGCTTTAACAGCAATCTCATCTGATAAGGGAATTCGTAGTGCGATAATCTTTCAAATAATACAATTATTAATAAATCATGAGAAAAATGGACAGATTTTTTTTTCAAGCGAGTGTAAAATATTTATTAGCAAAAAAGGGCTTATAAATGAATTATTACAAATGGATTCGTTGGAATAAAAATAATAATGTTTTTTATTCTATATTTTTACGTATATTTTATGCATAATTTTTTTAGGAAAAAAGTGAGCAAGCTTTTATCTGATTTATGAAAGAGCCAGCTGTTTTACTAAAAAAAGGAATAATATAAGAACGCCTCTTTTAAAAAATATTAATTTAAATAATCACACAGTAGAAAGCATATATTATTTATACTCTGTGAAATCTTCATTTAAAATTAAATTTTTTTTTCAACACCTCGCAAAACATTGCAATAAAATATCCATCTGTCATCTGTCGCATTAAGCCCGGGTATCCTATTTTACACTAGGCCGTAATGCAGTAAAACTTCATTGATATTTAAAAAACAATTTTTCTACCCTCCGGCCAGAAAGCGCCACTTCCTGGCCGCAGTGCGAATCGAAGTTGCCGCTTTCTGGCGCTGTCGAGTAGAAAAATAAATAATACACCCCTACTAAAAAAGCTCAGGTGAGAACTCAAGTGAGTCCTCAGGCCAAATTCTTAGGTGACGTTTAAAGTGCCGCTGCTTATATCTCGGCTGAAAATGTTTCACTTAAATCTCAGGTAAGATGTCAGGTGAGCTCTCAGGTGAGATCTCACCTGAGATTTAAGTGAAATATTTTCAGCCGAGATATAAGCGTCGC
>JAXIUT010000009.1:29662588-29680386 GCA_035586675.1 Eurytoma californica | reverse complement strand
CAAAGATTTTGTTAGTTATTAAGTAGTATATAAGTTAGTTTGTAAGTTTTTTTTGTACCAGACCTACACTCGGGCAACTACTTTGCCTATAGTAGGATTACGATGTAATACTGGTTTAAATAAATAAATAAAAATAAAATAATTTGATTTACTTATTTTTTCAAGAAGATCCATGTAATGGATGTGTTACCTTACTAACAATATCCTCGTCTGAAAATATAGAAAACCAATTTTACCCATCGTAAAGAGTAGCCGAAAATGACTCGCAAACCACCGCCTTTCATCGAGCACAATTATCCCGGCAACATCTCAAAACAAAAGCAGAAGCTAGAGCACCCAAGCAGACGATATCGATAGTCGATATAACCGATGTAAAATCAATTCCCGCGGGGATGCGGGATGATTGGAGGCGCAGCTCCCACGAGCGGCGCGGCAATTATCATCATTAACAGGGGCCACTTGGCCGACTGCCTCCCGCCGATATTTTTGAGTCGAAACCGCGGCGATCCCGGGGAACCGGCCACCCAGCGGAGAGTAAGCCGCTCGGGGCATCGATAAACGTAAAATCCGACGAGTATGCCTGCTCCAGATGAGCCGTTTACCCGCCAGCTTCGGGATATTCTTTTGCCTCCCGCAACTCTCCCTCTCACTAACTCTTCCCCCCCCCCCTTCCTCTTTATGCGCTTTGTAAATCGCGGGATATTCGCTGCAGCGATGGGCCGTCGCGGCCGGTTTGATTTAATTGAATGGGGCGCGGCCGGGAGGAGAGATAGCGTTATGATAATGACGCGGAATTTCGCGGTCCGCTGATGGGCTTCGGAGCGCGCTCTCGTAACAATGTCGGTTTATCGAGTATTTATGGAAATTGAATTCGGAAGAAGCAAGGAGAATCGTTCGTTACAGACGCGATATCGAGTGGAGTGATTATGGATAAAGCGAATCTTTTTAGCGTTTCACGTTTTTCGAGCTATTCAAATTTTAAATACATTTAAATGTCTTGTTTGTACTGCAGTATTCAAACTGAAGAACTGAAGACTGGTACGCCTTTTTTTTAATTCCCTTACGAAAATAAACTACTGACAAAACTATTGGCAAAACTATTGGATAAGCAACTGTTGAACTGCTAGTGAACTACTGATAGATCACGTAATTCCAATAGTGAATTGGCGACTACTGACTAACTACTGACTGAAAACTACAGGTAAACTGCGTGTAAACTATAATTTAGGAATTTTATGAAATGTTGGCAGTGGTTCCCAATTTACTATTGATATCAAGTAAGTTTTCAGTAGTTTGCAGTAATTCTTACAGTAGTTTTGTCCAGTAGTTTATTTTTGTAAGGGTTGTAATGCTAAAAAGATCAATAGTAAATGTTTTAGGAAACGATACCAAATTTCAAATGAGATTTCAAATTCATTGCATTTTAAAACTTGATTTTTCATAGATCTGGAGTTTTCTAAGGGTTCAAAATAAGGGTTAAGAGGTAATCATTTCTGGTTATTTCTGTTCTTGTACAAAAAGTGTATATGCTGCATAATATGAAAATAGAGGGTTCTTTGGTGTTGCTGATACTTTTATGAAAAAGAAAATTTATTTTAAAAGGTGAATTTTAAGAAAATTCTCAACCTCACTAGTGATTGAGGGTGAAACTTAAACTTCAAAACTATTTGGCATTTAAATTAGTATATATTCTGAAGGTTTAATTTATAAGGTCACTGATTAAATTACTAAAGATTATTTTAATTTTAGACCCTAAAACAAGGGTAAATGAAAATAACAATTCTGGCAAAATGTAATTTTTTTAATCTTACATAGCGAGGCAAAATTATTTCCGTTATCTCTCATTTACATTTTTAAGCACACAATGTAATTCATTTTAATTTACGTCATGAATTAAAATATACAAATTTTAGCCGCATAATATACTACAGCTCTTGAAACTCTACAAAACCTTTTCTGTACACAGCGCATAAAAATAAAGGTACTCTCCGTGCATAAAATCCAAAAGAATTCGCCATTTTCCAGCCAGCGCTCGAAACATTTTTCGTTACTATTAAAAAAAAAATAACCCTCCCGTTGGCCCCATTCACCGAAACAGCGGGGAAAAAAAAGATTTCCTTTCACAGTCATCATTTATTCGCCGAGTCCCGGACAGCGCGCATTCTCCGCTCGTCAAAAGTAATTACATCCTCTCGACAATCGACAAATTGAAAGAGCAGGCCGCTTAATCACCGCCGGGCGCAAAAACGCGCGATAAAACGGAAACAAGCTGCGCGTAATTGAATCAGCGCGCGCGCCTTTCATAAAGAGCCCGGGCGCGACGTCCTCGACTCGCGGGCCTCTAAATGCCATCGCCGCTCGCATCCGTCACAAAAGTTTTAAAGCGCTGAATGGGCGAGCCTCGCTATTTCATTTGCGCGGCGTCGAAAGAAAGCGAGGCGGGGAGGCCGCGCGACAAAAGAATCGTAAAACAATCTCGCCCCGGAGGTGCGCGCCACTCGTCGCGCGTTAAAATTAATCCCGGGGTCCGCGGGGGTGGGAGAGGGCGAGTCGAGCAATCGCGCACACAATCCCCCGCGTTGTAACTCGGTTAATCCCGCGCCGCCCTCTCTCCTGGACACCTCCAATTACGGGATCAAAGGGACGCGACTGCCGCGCGCAAGGAGCACCTTCTCCCTGTCTCCCTCTCGTGCGTTTTCCGTCCTCCTCGTGAGCGACCCTCCTTTCTTCTCGCGGCTTTATCCGCTGTGCTGCCTGCTTTTTTTTTCATTATTTGCCGCGGCACTTTGTTGCATGCCTTTTTTCCACCTTTTCAACGGGCCTGGAATTATCAATTATTCCGTTTAATGAGATGCTCTTTTAATTCACATTCGAGGTTGCGATATACTCCTTGTTTTACAAATTGGATATTTTTATGAATAATTGAATATCTGTGTAAAATTTATACCATTATACACGCAGTTCAAATTTTTTTTCGATTCAGATTATAATTAATTTCATTTCATTTCATGGATTCAAAACAATTGTAAATAGCCCCAAGTCCGGGTAATCCTATAATTTTTCAAATTAAGAATTAAAATTAATTTATTTTCATATTTTATTAATATAAAGAATATTCTATATAAAAAAAGTTTAAAATAAACAAAAATTATCCCTGAAAAGGGAAGTTATCAGAAAAATTAATTAAAAATCTATGTCTGTACATGCTCGTCTGTTTCTACTGCCATATGTTATTCGTAGAGCATTGTAAAATCGCAGACTTTTTTAATTATTTTCTTTTTTCATAAATGGATCAACTTTTTTTGTTTAATTAAATGGCTTTTTAAATACGAAATAGTAGTGTAAATTCCATGCATCGACTCTGTAATTGAATGATAATATGATACGTACTTCAAAGAAAAAAACTAAAATTGTAAAACCTTATCATTTTTCATTGAATTTGTTAAATAAGGTACATATAAAAATGTATACAGATAGTATGAAATAAGAAATTCAGTAGAAGCAGAAAATTTCCCGAAATTTGAAATAGTGAAAAACCACTTATACAATAAGTGAAATTTGACTAAAAATTAGTGGACAAAATTCCACTATTTAGTGATTAGTATTTAGGAATTTCCACTAATGTTCGAAGTTTTTCACTAAAGTAATTCAACTGTAGACTCTGATAACGTAGAAGAGTGAAAAATTCAGAAAATCACTCTTTTTTAGAAAAAACACAGCCACTCGAAACTCGATTGGCTGTGTTATCACTCGTTTCGAGTGTTTTTTCACTCTTCCACATTTTGAAGATTATGAGGGGAGGGTACGTAAGAATATCAATGTTGGTCTCCTTTCTTTTTAATAAAAAATAAGACAATTATAAACAAACGTTTATATTTTGACACAACAATCACTTGGCTTCACCGCAAACAGACGAACAATTGCCTGAAAACAATGAGCTACAAAAACTTTGATAAAGACACCCGCGCAGACGAGATTAAACCGAAGTTGTCTCCCGCAGCAGCGTCACCTCCTTCCTCTCTCATTCCGCTCTTGGCAGCCTCGCGCCTTCCCCGCCTCATTTTTCCTCCTCGCAGCGGCAAATCCTCGCTCCGCTCTCCCTCCGGCCGTCGCCGTCCGCGCGGCGGCCAAGGCGAGCGTAATTCCTTGTCGCCTTAATTGGAGCTCCCCGCCGCTTTGAAGATCTCGCGCCCGCGGCTTACTCCGCGCGCCCCCTCCGCAATTATATCCCGGTATAGACCCGGCCGCCGCAGCGCGAAATTAATGACGCGATCAGCGGGCGATTCCGCCGCGGCGGCGGGCTACTTACTTAGGCGGCCCGGTTTACCGCTCCCGTTACGCTCGGCGGCTTACCGGCCGATCGATGCCCCGGACGGGCGCGAAATCGCCCGTCATTGTCCACCGCGACGAGTCGATTAAATCCGCCGACAGGTGTCCGACCGGGTAGACGCTCCGCTCTCCCTCGATCTCGTTACTCGAATTTGAATTAAGTAAAACTGTGGTTTTGACGCAGACATTTATACTTACTTAACTTCGTTTTTTTTTATGTTTACTGTTAGATTTTAAACATCTAAAGTTGAATTAGTAAAAAATCACTATAATTAGTGAAATTTCACTAAAGATTGGTGAAAACAGCTTCACTATACATTGTTCAAAGTTAGTTGACCTAAATACACAAATCAGTTGACCCTAAAACACATTTGCTTTGTTTAATTTATGTAGTAGTTCCTTTAAATGCAAGAAGCGCGTGTAATTTATATTTTTCCTCGCAGATAATACACCAAACTTCAATTTATACAACTTATGAAGATTTACACAAAATTTGCAGTAGTGTATTTAGTGATTAACTTAGCAATTTTCATTAATTTTAGTAATTTTTCACTAATTCAATTTTAGAGGGAACGTTTGCAACAAAATCTTGAAAATAAAAACTATTTGCGAAGCATTTGCGAAAGGATTTTTAGTTCACAAACTAGGCAAAATATCGTCTCAAAATTCCTTAAAAAATAATCCACTTCTTTTTACTGGAGTGCGTAAAATCTAATTGCGATGATGTACCTACTTATATATACCATACTAGTTTGATGAGGTAATTAAATAAACTTGCTAACACGTAATTGAAGTTTCGAAATAGTAGTGCCGAATGATTACACGGATAATATACCAAAAAAGAATAATTTATAATTCTATATAGAATATACTCCCATCCTAATAAAAATTATGTTTTATTATAATTTCCATAATAAGAATTCATTTTACCGCTGAAGTTAAAGATCACAAAATATTCACGGAATTTGCATGTAAAAGTAGGACATTTTTTCAAAGAATCACTCATGTATATTATGTACTACCTCTCCTTTGTCGCGCGGTTTTTTAATATTGGATTTTTGAATGACGCGGACGCTTTATGCGCGAAAGTACGGAGTTTATGAGAAAATTTTTTAATATCGAGAGTGGCGGCGCAAAACTCGATGCCAAGAATTTTTTCCCTACATTTCTTCGTGAACGCATATTACGAGTACTTGGCGACCCCACCGAGAATTCGCTTAATCGAATGAGCAACCTAAAAGGAGCGACCGTATGCGAATTTCTTGGTGACGATTCGCACCGCTGGAAACTTTATGTCAAACATTTTATATTCCCGAATTAGCGTAATATGTCGTTGTGTAATAATGTAATGTAATGTAATATATCGTTGTTCTTTATGTGTTACCCAAAATAGTTCATGAACTCACGATGGGCTGATGCAATCAGTATTTAAATTCATTTTCATCTGAAAATCACAATTTTTACTTTAAACAAATGATTTTTTGTTACAATATATTTTCAATTTCAGTTCATAATGAACAATTGCAAAATTGAATAGACGAAATTGTATAAGTAGATATATTTTTTACTGTTTTTATAAATTTGATATTTAAAAAAAGTAAAAATTTATTTCTAATTTTCAACATTAAAATGATTTCATAATAAACCTTTAAAATGAAAATAACTTTAAATTCAAAATTAACGTTTGGTGCCACTAAATATAGTCGCACAACCTTTATTTTTCATTTAATAAAGTTGATGTAATTTACATGTTTATGGAATTAATTCATGATTGTATCGTGTTGCAATACTTATGCGTTGCAAAATATAGTTTGACAGTTATAAGTACATTCGATTTAATAAAACTATACTGCAATTTTTTCTTGTTTTTGTGTATTATAGAAATGTTCTGAAATAAGTTCATTTAATGTGTTCATGATAATCTTCACTTTTAATTTTAAAATTAACACAAGAGAATCTGAAAATATGATTGGAGGAATAAAAATGAATAAAATTTTGGGACAACGTGCTATTTATAAAAACCAAGGCGTATTAAGGTGCTTTAATAAATTCTCTGATAAAACTCTTGTTAAAAATCGATAGATTTTTTTTACAAATGTATATAATCATAAACAAAATTCATCGTAATAAATTATTTCGTTTTACATCATTGTGATTCAAATAGCTTTCTCAAGGATAAAAATTTCCAATTTTTTCCAACTGATTAACCATTTCTGGCAAAAATTAATCTAAGAAATCTTTGTTTTTTGAAGAACTGCAACTTTATATTTAAAGATTTTCTAAAATTTGTCATCATTGTTTTCATATTCATTTCGCAGCACCCACTAATCTTAACAAACAGAAAATGCATTTCGCAAGTTATTTGCGGCAGATAAATATTTAGCGATTCGCATGAGTAAAAAAAAGGCAGGAGATAAAAACATAAGGATAAATATAAAAAAAATTAATCACGTCACGACAGTCATTGGTTTTTTGATAATTAATTATTTTTTAATATTCAAAAAAACAGTTAGTACTTCTTTAAATAAATTCTGTGTTAGGAATAAACCAATTTAATTGTACCTTTATGTAAAAATTTGATTTGCTTTTATTACATATCGATCGATATATATCATAAGAAAACATTTCCGTTTCTTCTTTTGCAAGTTTGAGAAAATTAGATTTTCTTCAATAATAAGTTTTCGATTATACAAAGTGAACCAAAACATTTTCCCCACCACATGGCTCAGGTGCGTCGTCAAATATACAAGTTGAGTTCAACATAAAACTTGCACAGAAAGACATTTACGGTACAGTCAGCCTTGTATACACTCGAGCTGAAAATGATGTATCAGAGCTGACTAACTCTTATGATGATACTATCATAATTATCATGAAAAATCAATTATGTAACAAGTGTTTTTTGCGAGCAAGTACCGTTTCTGATTTTCTATACATTATATTACTTGATAAATAAATTTTTTTACAATTTGCTTAAATAAACGATGACAAAAGTGGATGTATAACATATTTACAATAAGCAATGTTGACATGTTTGACTGTTTTCTTCTTTTCATCATTCGTTCACACTTTTATTTCGATTCTAATGCTCCCTCTCCCGCTTCCTCTCTCTCCCATTCACCCCTGCAATCTTATAGTTTTGCTTTTCTTGCGTTCTTTCACTCCCTTACTCTCTTTTTTTATGTTCCTCTCTTTCCCCGCACGCACTCACGCTTACTTTCTTTCTCTCTGTCTCTCTTGCTCTCTCTTTCTCTCTCTCTCTCTCTCTCTTTCTCTTTCTCTCTCTCTCTCTCTCTCTCGCTCTCTCTCGCTCTCTTTCTTTCTCTCTCTCTCTCTCTTTCTCTCTTGACCTTGAGCAGCTCACTTTATATTTCATTTATAATTGCATATAAGCTTCTCACTTGACGCAGTGCCGCGAAATTTGTAGAGTAAATTTGTTTGCTTTAGTACAACACAAACGTAGAACTAGCCTTTTACCATGCTCGAATGTAGGCAGGTCATGTTAAGTAATCTAGATCTATTGCAATAATTACATACATGTATATATATTATGTATAATTTTTCGTGCGTTATGTGCATTAGACATACACAATGACACATAGATACTTGCATAAATAATATATAAACACATATGACTTTCAATCTCTTAATACATAATTCACGTTACTTTTCTTTTTATCTCGTTAAGATTATGACAATCGAGCATGGCTAGTTACTCGCATAGCAAGTTGCACTTGATTTTGTCTAATTACAAATGTAGTTTACGTAATTAATTATCCATAATAAGTTTGCTTGATCGCAGTAGCTCCGTTTCCTCGCCATTATTTAAAAAACGTCAGTTAAATTTTATTTACTTGGCGATAGTTAATTACAAATTTGCTCATTTCTGCATCTCATGCGCACGCGCACGCAGTTTTAAGAAAGAAAAACAGAAAAATTAAAAAAGAGCAGTGATCTTTGTGTATCTACTACTCCCATTCAGTCGTTCCTGGTGGCTTGGACGTAAGGTCGTATAAAACTCGCGAAATACCTGGTACTGTCGAAATTTCACTAACCATTTTTTTAATAACCTGCAACAAACATTAATTTCAAGTGATTCCTTCTCTTTCTAACAAAAGCACAGTTTTTAAATAAAATATAGTACAACTTACATGCATTGGTAATTCTTTTCCAGGAATCACAGGTGTACCAGTCATAAAATCTCGAGAAATGAATGGCCTTAAAACTACAGATCGCTGGCACGGTGGGGATCTGGAGGCATAATCGCGGTCGAAATGTACGGGAATGAGTACTATCGGCATTTGACTGACGGACTCCATACAACCATTAGCTGATAAGACCTAGTTACGAACAAAAAAGATTTGGGTAAAATTTCAGTTACACTCAACAATGTACAATTTATCAAAAAATTTAAATCTGCAGTACCTGGTTAGCTAAATGATCAGCTTGCCTAAGTGTTGCTATAACATTTGAAGTAAGATGTGTTGGAGTAATGTCCATGACTGGATGTTGAACTTTGTTTCCAAAAATATAACAAACTCTATTGACGTTGTGACAAATGCGAGGAATAAGCCTTGAAAGAAAGAGTAAATCTTCCCATTCGGCTAATTCAGACATATTGTCATCACTTGAAAGACCTACTACGTAACTGTAACTACGCTGATCACCCTGTAAAGAAAAAAAAGAATAATTTTTAGTTTAAAGCTACTTTGAAAGCCTCTACAGTCTCAAAGTTATTTATTTACCTGAACTCCAACGCTGCGAATGGGTAAAAGAGTAGCAGTGAGGTGGCGTTGATTTGAAATCCTTCTAAGTTGCAATCGATCAGCTTCACTAGTTGCTCCTTCTACACGATTTAGAAGAGCGTGTTTCTTTTGTAACATTTGCTCGTACTCTGCTATTATTTTGACAAGAACCTAAAATAATACAACATTGTACATATTGTTACATTCAATGGTTCTTCAAGAATGTGCAAGTAATTGTTTAAAACTTACTCTAGTTTCTGAAAAGTCTTTATCCATGTACGGTTCTTCAGCACAAATTATTCGAATAGCCAAACCAGGTCCAGGGAAAGGATGTCTAGATACGAGGGAAGCTGGAAGCCCAAGATCAGTTCCTATCTGTCTCACTTCATCCTTGTGGAAGTCTTTTAGAGGTTCGACTACTCGTCCCTTAGCTCGAAGTTCTCTCACTAATTCAGTATCGTTATGATGTGTCTTGATCGCATCAGCTTTTCCACTGGCTAAGCTGCTTGCACTTTCAATAAGATCAGGCCTCAATGTTCCTTGGCCAAGGAAAACTTCTTCAGGTTTCAAACCCATATCTTCCATTGTTTCATTGGCCACTTCGACAAAAACATCACCAATAATTTTACGCTTTTCTTCTGGATTCGTCGTTGCGCAAAGCATTTTTGTGAGCTTTGGTTTGGGGAAAATGTTAACATCTTTTGTTTTAGTAACCACAACACAATATGTCGTGCCAGGATTTTGTTGGGCTTCATTTGTATTGTTGGATGCATTATCACCACTATTGCCTGAACTAGCAGGTATTGTAGTTGCTCCGTGGAGAAAAGTATGTGTAGCATTGATTACATGCAATTTTATACCGATTTGCGCAAGACTTTGTTCAACTAATGGAGTTTCGCCTGGGGAAAAGGAATTAAATTAAAAATAAGAACATTTAGTCACAAATGCTAATAAATTGTAAATAGGTTAACATTGAAAAATTAATATTTAAAGAATGAGTTTTACAATTACCTTTCCGCATAAATCCATTATTAATATGTACTGCTATAACTTGATCTTTATTCAAGGCTTTATGCAGTAATGCTGCACAAACAGTTGAGTCTACACCACCACTAACTAGCAGCAAAACTTTATTGTTACCAACTGTTTCTTTAATATACTGAATACACTGTGATTCTCGATCTCGTAATGTATAGTTGCCTGTGAGACCAGCCACACCATAGAGGAAATTATGCAACATGGTTTTACCATTAGGCGTTAGATCTACTTCTGGATGAAACTGAACACCATATAAGTTCATCTTGTCACTTGCAATAGAAGCAATAAAATTTGATGATCGAGCTGTTGTACGAAAACATTCAGCTACTCTATCTATACTATCACCATGAGTGAGCAACACCATTTGATCTTTATCCAAGCCCCTGGAAATAAAAATAATTATAATTAATAGTTAATTAATTATAGTTAATTTGGTTATAATAAAAAGCTTTAAAAAATTAAAACTTATATTACTCACTTAAATAATAGGCACTTGGGATCAACTTCAATAGTAAACTGTCCATCTTCTCGTCCATCCTTTCGAATTACCGATCCACCAAATTCTTTGTTCATCATTTGCATGCCATAACAAATTCCTAAAACAGGAATTCCTATTCGAAAAATATCTGCATCATATCTTGGAGCATCCTCTGCATATACAGAGCTAGGACCTCCAGAAATAATAATGGCCCTGTAAAAAATAAACAAAAAATGTGTTGTAAAGATCAATAAAAAATTAAAGTAGGATTATAATTTTTTTCAATCAATATTGAAGTAAACAAAAAAGATAAATTACTTGTAGCCTTTTTCCTTAAGAGTGAAAGCTGGTGTATCAAGGGGCAAGATTTCACTAAGAATATTGAGTTCACGAACTTTTCGATCTATCACTTTTCCATATTGAGCACCTGCATCCAAAATTGCTACTCTTTCCTCTGCACCGACCAAACTCATAACTGCATCATCCGCACCATTGTTTCTCTCTGGATAGTGATATGACCCATCAGCCGCTTGTTCCATCTTACACCACAAATAACGAACAGTAGTATAACTATATTGTAGTTGCAATCCGTCGTGCTAAAACAAGCTGATCGAGAAGGAATAAGAATTAGAAGTGAATGTGGAGCAGGCTTATATATCTATTTTTTATAATCATCTACGCGGGGGGGATCATGTACATTGCAAAATATGTAGAGGTTATCATACAGCTTGGGTTGATACTTTGCATAACAATATCGAATTTCTTATTTTTCTTTCAATCTTATCATGTGTACTGGGTAAGTTGCTCAAGGCAGTTGAAAAACACTTTAAATAGATATTGATGCCGGGAAATTGAAAAATAAACTAATAATTATACGCGACAGTCATCACCCCACTACACAGTGTGCTGATAAAAAAGACATTGCTAAGGAGTGGTACTTTAAACGTAACTCTGAAGACGAGAGTAAAAAAATGACATTTTGCAAGCGATAATTCCCGTTTCATCGGATAAGTACGTATCACTGCGAATATAAATTAAAGACTTGCAGGTTATGTAAATCAACTAGATCTTTACGTGGATAGGTGAGCAGCCGAGTGCGTGGAATCTATGCGTGTCCAATGTCAGCGGCGACTTTCCCGTGCCCGTCCAAGCCGCCGAAATTTTCTCCCGACACTTAATTTCGGTTTTATACCCAAATAACTACGATCTTTTACTTTTTGCAGTGGCACGCAGCGCGCCCCCTACCCCCTTCACTCCTATACGTCCCGATCTCGCCTTGGTACTTGGTAGCGCACGGTGTGTGCGTACACCGAAAGGTATACACACTTGGCCTAAAATTCATAAAATACGTCGCGCAAGCACGTGTTTTAGCATTTTTTTTCTACCCCCCGCACAGTGGCAGGATGGCCCAGGCGATGCGCCAAGTAACCGCCTATACTTTAATAGGTGGGACCTACATCTCGGAAGCGGTCGGAGGAGGTGTGTGTGCACGCGGGGGTGGCCGAGGAAACAAGTCGCCCAGAGCCAAGAGAAAGGGGATAAAGTAAGAATCGCGGGGAACAACCAAAAGCAGAGACGCGATAAGGCTGCGGGGGAGTTTATTTCGGTGGGGGCGAGGACGAGCAGACGTCACTGCCCGGGGTGGGAGTCATTGGAAACCGGGACGAAACGCTGACTCCGCTCGACCTCGTGGAACTGTGTGTACTTTGATATCAACCATGTGTCGACTTATCAGAAGCTGGACGCACCTCATAGTCACTGTTTTTTTTTTCTTTTTTCAAAGAGAGTCACTTCTGACGGGCTCTGATACTCAACGATACCTACCGGGACGACGATAACACCAAGATTGTGACGAACAAATCTTTCAACCGGTTATTGAACGCCCTAAATTAACAGTTGAAAAAATAAAACGCGTTACTCGTACCACCACTCTCGGAACGGCGAGACTCGCAGAGGCGGCCATTCGTTCGCAAAATTGCCACACAGCGATAGCGCGCTCATCATAACCACAAAGTATGAGCTTCGAACTAGAATACAGTCGACAGGACAGTCTGCAAACAGCCAATCCGTATAAATCATTTTTTTACAGCAACAAAAAGCAGTGCACTTTCGTGAGTGCAACTGTCAAACGCGTCAAGATTTTTATATGCCCACTTATGTCTTATGCTCTCGCATTTCCTTAAATCGCCACGAAGTAAGGTAAAATTTGTTTAAATATCATTTTATTATTTATATTGATAGGAAAAAACTGCTAAAAAGTTAGTATAAAACGGGTTTTTGTAAAAAGTGATTCGATTCATTCATTCACCTATGTTTAACACTGCATTCCGAGATATTCCCTGAGCCAAATGACTTATGCATTTAAATTGATGTACTATACGTTTTTCCGCATTGAGATGCGAAAGAAGCACGTGTGCCTATTTTCCTCGGGCTAGTTCTATTTTCATCTAATCAGCTAAATTTAAAATATTACTGTCATTAATGTCATTATCTAATATCTCTGAGAAATATAGATTCTCCGACAGAAAACAGAAAAGTATCAGCTCCGAATTAAACCCACGAAACGAGGAAACGAACTTGCGACAGCATGAGAACCTACAGTATGCAGAAGGCCAGAATCACCACTGTGCAGGCGCTTTAAGGTGTCTCTACAACGGTATAACTTAAGCAAAAATTTCTTAAAGCATTTGAATTTACTATTAATTATTATAGTGTCAATACATTTTGTACGATTTGAATTAGCTGTTTACATTTACTCTAATGCATGATATTTCACAAAATTATTTCTAAATTCCTAAACTTCAAATTAGATCATTTATCAAGAATATTTAAAAAAACTTATTGCAATCGTTATTTTCAACAATGTTTGTTAACTACTTAAACATTTGTTTAATCTTAAACATCAAATATGCAATAATCGCAATAGGATAATCTGCAATCTAAATGTAGAACAAAGCAGTTCATAATAATATGTGTATAGCTTGACTTTTTATAATAATTTCATAGCTGAGATAAAACTATGTATCTTGGCTTATTTATTGTAAGTTATTAGACTTTCAGCTCTAGTCTTTTAAGAAAGTAGATATGCAACAATTTTTTTACATGCACCTATATAATATTAATATTTTGCACTGTTTTAATTATTGCAAACGTTATTAATAAGATATTGCAAAATTTAGTGATAAAAAATAAATCGGAAGCACATTTCTCGTTTTGTGTTATAGCAGAAACATTAATTTTTTTTCAACCGAATCGTTTTTTATATTTATTTATTCATCACCAAAATGACCAAATTAATGTTATTAAAAATCCATATAAAAGTAACTGAAGTAAAACATGAATTTTACTATAAATTAAATATTTAATTTTTACGTTTTAATAAGGTAGGTACTTGCAATGAGTGCTATACGTATGTACTTGGTAAAACGTCATAAGTACATTAGTTTTGCATAAATAGAAACTTAAAACGTTCATATTCATTGGAAAAGATTAATTTCATTGAAAAGAAACATAAAAATGCATTTCTGTTTTGTTCTCCGAAAACAGATTTATCTAATTTATTTCCAGAAAATGAGTATGAAAAGTTAAAACTTTCTAAAAAACGTAACGCATAATTATTGTTTTTTTCCTGAGAAATCAAAAAAATGGACCTGTGATTAAAAATGATTGAACAATAGACGGGAAATACGCTTAAAATTTGCAAAATGAAAAAATATTATAAATATTTTATTATTAATAATTAAAAATGCGAATTACTTTAAAACGTTTGATAGAGTTATTTACAAATTATCAATTCAATTATTTATAATATTAAAAAATTTAGACATCAATGCTTTTTTTTGGCAAACTAATAGCCATTATTTCTATTAAATAAATTTTTTACAAACAATTTTTGAACAATTTTCATAATCTTATTGTAGTGTTTAATATTTTTAGTTTTTCCATTAATTCTATGCACTCTTCGAGTGTAACCTAATACTGGGAGGATCATGATAAAAAAAGTCGAAAACGCCCATTTCAATCGTGTACCCTTGTAATGTTAGGCAGTCGTAACTTCGACGTAGTCGCCTCGCATTTGCGGAGCTTTAAAGTCTCTCTTGATCTCCCTAGAACAACGTCTCAAAAATGAAATTTTGAAGGACAAGTTTTTATTTTAATTAAATCATTTTAAAAATGATTTTCGATCGGTGGTGGTGGTTACTTTTCTTATTTTTCTGTAATTCTTGTACTGGATGGTTGGACGAACGGTAAGTAATATAAAATCCATTTTAAATTCAAATTTTGATCGCAGCTACTTTAGCTTTTTATTATCCCTTACATACTTTCTTCCCTTCAACTTATTCTAATCCCTTTCAATATTAACAATTATTTATTTTTAGGCCAATATTAGAATCAATAAACGGACACTTGTACATATCAAGTGCTAAAGACAAAAATATCACGTTAAAACTTCACGGAAGTGGTAACATCAATGTAAATGACATTAATTTGCTTCATGCCGTAATCGCCGTGAGTTGATTTTTCATTAATTATTAAGAAACAAATTGATGGCTCGCAAATTTTAAACATTGCGCTTTACGTTTTATATAGGCCCAGGACGCTTCGAGGCTGGTTGAAAGGTGGAAACTAGGTGTGCTTAACGATGTCGAATCTACTTTACAACGATTAACGCAAATTGTGGAAGGACCGAACGGCTTGCTGAGAAGATTAAATCTCATTGAAATAGGTGGCGAGTCATCTACCAATGCTTCCAACACCGTTAAGCCTTCTACTGATAATGAGGTAATAATAAATTTAATTTACATATGCATATACGTGAATGAGGAATTTCATATTACGTCGCGTTTTTTATGGAAAAAACAATGAACATAATTTTAAATTGTAGTATTTTTAAACAATTGTACGATACAAATGCAGGACCTAATAACATTCAATCATTATTATACTGTTACAACTCTCCAAATATGGATAAGTGCCACGATATTTCACATTAAATAAGTGCATATGTATGCATTTCACTTATTCATATTTGCAAGGAACGCTTAGCATCAGAAATATCTAATGCATAATGTTTTATTTTTACATTGTAGGCCAATGGCGTCACGACTGTGCAATTAAGAGCTTTAGCTAATAGGGTAAGCCACTTTTAATTTAAAATTCAGTACATAAAATATTTTTTTTTTTTTTTATGTTAATGATAAGAGCTAACATTTTTAATCCTTATGAATTATAAAAATCCTTTGGTGTTTAAATTAATTTATTAAAAAACAAGAAAAATTCATAACGTTTTAAAAAAATTATACAAGAATATCGCTAATAATAATTATTCAAATTATTGGTATGAATATCAGATAAGGAGATTGGAAACCAGAGTGCGGGGAATAAGCGTAAAATTGCGCACAGACGATTGTGCCAGTGACCCTTGCCAAAACGGCGGAACCTGCATAGATCGTTATGATGGTTTCCAGTGCCACTGTCCACCAGAGTGGGAGGTAACCGAAACATTATTTTTTTCATTCTTATTTTTTATTAAAACTAATATTTATTATTAAAACAACTTTTAATTTTTCATTAGGGTTCAGTGTGCAATGTTGATGTCAACGAATGTGAACGTTACGCGGGTAAACCAGGCAGTTGCCAAAATGGAGCAACTTGCGTAAACAGTCCTGGAACTTTTAGGTAATTTATTTAATTTATAATTATATTGTATAAAAAGTATATTAAATTAAAAATACATTCAAAAATTAAAACTTGACAACAAATGTTACAGTTGCATCTGTCCATCTGGTTGGCATGGATTCCATTGCGCAACTCAAAAATCCGCTTGCGATCAAGGAAACGAAGCAGAACTGTGCGGCAATGGTTATTGCCTGAAAACTAACTCACCGCTCGGTTACACTTGCCTCTGCAAAGACGTAAGGATATTTGAATAGGCGCATTTACTTTTTACAATTATAAAAAAAATTGGAAACATTATTTCTCAAACATGAATTTTAAATGTGTTTTTATATTATTTGTTAATTATCAAATTGCTGTGAATTTGATTATCAATGTATCTTAAATATGATTAATTTTGTTTCATTTTAAGAAGTATATTTTGAACGCGCGTCTTATGTAATGCTTTCCAATATAAAATTGTTAAAATCCTCGCATATTTTTTTTATAGTGCCTACAGTCATATTGCATATATTTTTTGTATTTTGTAGGGTTGGGATCATATGGGTGATAACGACCCCTCATGCCGTAAAGATATTAACGAATGCAAGGACTCGAGATATCCTTGTTCGGTCAACCCTCTTGTTACATGTCACAACGTACCTGGAACCTTCTATTGCGGAGTCTGTCCGCTCGGATACACAGGGGACGGATTTTCATGCCAAGACATCGATGAATGTTTAGTTAACAATGGTGGATGCAGCACCACACCTACGGTCGACTGCATCAATACTCTGGTACGTTTTCATCTGCATCGATTTACCAATTTTTTCAGATATTAAGTCGCGCGAACAATTGTAAACTAAATTGATAGTTGCCTGTAAAAAATTTCGATCTAAACGTTGCATTTTTATTTCACGAAATTAGGGATCCAGAAAGTGCGGAGCCTGCCCAACTGGTTATCAAGGAGACGGAGTGACCTGCGTCTTCGTTGGCACCTGCTCTGTCAATAATGGAGGTTGCCATCCTATGGCCACCTGTACAGAAGGTCCTAATTCTGCAGCAATTTGCTTATGTCCATCGGGGTATCAAGGAACCGGCCGAGGGCCTCAAGGATGTAGAGTGGCCGAAAATGCTTGCAAAAGCAATCCCTGCATTCATGGCACATGCATCCCTTCACCTGCTAATTCGGCAGGTTTCGTCTGCTCATGTATCTTTGGATATTCTGGTAAATTCATAGGCTTTTTTTTATTAATTAATTATCAATATTGCCATCATTTTCATATGACAAAAATTATATATATTTTTTTTAATCCTTTATGACAAATTTTAATTTAAAAAATATACACATATAAAATTAACTCGGTAAAAAATACAATATGTGTATTTCTTATGATCTGTAGGTCCACTGTGTAACATGCCTGTCAATCCATGTTCGCGAAATCCTTGTAAACATGGTGGAATTTGCCGACCAACATCGCTAGGAAATACAATGTGCATATGCCCGCCAAGTTTCACGGGACCAACCTGCGAAACACCGAAGCAGACCTGCG
>JAXIUT010000009.1:29627801-29656814 GCA_035586675.1 Eurytoma californica | reverse complement strand
GAGCGGAACAGTGCCTTCAAGTTATCGGGCAGCTCCGATCTACCCGCGTAACCTGGATTCATTGTGATGAACATCGCGCAAGTGGGGTCCAAAGGCAGCTCGGTCCCCTCGAATATCAAACTCTGCTGCCCGGCGTTTATGGCCCTTTGAATAGTCAAAATTTGCTGGGCGACGACGGACAATACCTCCAGATCGATACGGTTGAACTCGTCGAAGCACGACCAAGCGCCGGATGCCGCCAGACCCTGTTAAAGGAAATCAACTTTTCGCTCGAGGGTCCTTCAAAGTGGAAAGGGGGAGGCAATCAAAGGAAGATCCCCTCCTAATAAAAGACGTTTCTCGACGCGAACGTCGAGAACTTTTTTGCGAGTTGGGCTTAATTAAAATTGTAAAATAAGTTTTCCTTATTTGTTTTATTTGTTTAAAAAATATGTTTCATTTTTTTCTGTATTCGCGCTTAAACTAGGACAGAAATAAATATATTAGAATTTGTTTGAATTTTCCGATATCCAATAAATAATTCAAATAGCAATTTTGTCCAAATAATCCGGATTATCCCACATACTTATCATCATCGTATTATGTACTTATTAGAAGTACTATTACTATATAGTACTTATGATAGACGTACTTAATCGAATATTCAGGATTACGAACATGTTTTCGTACAATTTATCAAGATCTCCCTATAATCGAATTAATATAAGGCCAGTTCCAGCCTTAGTTTATATATTCTTATAAATTTTTTTTTAATTCAATTAATGAATTTATGAAACATTTACGGCATGAAATATTGAAAAATAATTGCTAAAGCATGTTCTATTAACCACACCTCATACTTTTTTGGTATTCAATTCTCTTAAAATAATAATTTTCTGTTTAGTTATCGCTCTAGCTACATAAGCCTTTATGGCTATTTTTACAATGCATCTAAAATGACAAATAAATTATTTCTATTTTTAAAATAAGAAAAGAATTAGATTCATTATTTAAAATCAAAAACTGAAAAGTTAAAGAAATTATTGCAGTATTTACAATTCACAATAAAATTTCATCGAGAAATAAAATTAATAGGTAATTTTCTTAAAAAAAAAATATTTCCTTTTCAAAGAGAATAAAAATTCGTTAAAATACTTTGAAGAATTTCCCCAGCGCTATGTAATCCAGTCCGTCGGAGCAGTTGAACACGACGCACTGCTTGGCCACGGCCTTAGCGAGGTCCTTCGTCGTCTCGGTTTTGCCGGTGCCCGCGGGTCCTTCTGGCGCGCCCCCGAGATGCAAGTTCAGCGCTCCGAAAAGCGTTCGATAGCATCGATCCGTTAGCGGGGTTATTACAAGGCGCGAGGAGTTGCCCAAGTACTCGTAGCCGTAAGCCAACGAGGCGTTTATCATCATCGTCATTAAATTGTGATCCTTTAACCGCAGATTAAAATTCGCCGTATTAATCTTCCTAAAAGCTTTCGGCTGCTTTCCCTCTCTTCTTTTTTTACTCACCATCCAATAATATCTTAATTGGGATATCCACTTGAAATCAGTTATGCTGACCACTCCGTCTTTGAACAGGCCGACTAAAACGTCCCTTGCGTGGACGTCCAAAGTTACCAAAGCCTCTGCAAAAAAGATTCGTTGATAATTTATTAAAAAATCTTTCGTTCTAAATAAAAAATAAGTTTTTAACGTTTAAAACAAATATACCGAGTGTAGTACGATTTTGAGTGGAAAGTTTTCCCCGCACGAGTTTAACTATTTCTCCCAATTCATAAATGCAATGATCGATATAGTCTTCCAAGCCTTGCAGTCCTTTCGGCATGGCCTGGGTAATGTCAGTCGTCCAGTAAAGTTGCGAAATGCAGAGAATAGTCTGTCCAGGCCAGTCCAATACCCATTCTCTCCTGGGTTTTGTCGGGTACGCATTCTTCGCTCGTATTACCTGATCGTTTTGATATTTTAAACAACGACCCATCGCATTCAAATTAATTAAATTTAAAAAGCAACTTTTCATTTTTTACGCATGATAAAACGAGCTCGAAAGAGCACTCGAATCAATTCACCTGGGCTCTCACGCTTCTTTTCATGATCATCTCCAATTCTACCAGCCACTTTTCCACTTGACCTTTCGCAGCATTGGTATCGATAATATCTTCCAAAAGCACTTGTTCGCCTTCCGAAGAGATCATCGTAGTCACTTCCATGGTCTCGGTGAAATTGAGCCGCGCTATGCCCTCGAAGCATTTCTTCAAATGCGGCTGCACTCTAAAATTGCACGGTACTTTTTCAGACCTACTTTCTAGCCCCGCGAACTTCCAGCGAAACTATCGACTTTTCGAGTTGCGATACATTACCGCGTCGGATCCTTCGTCTCCGAGAGGATTTCCAATAGCTCGTCGTTTGACAGGAAGTAGAACCTGGGGAAGTAGAGGCGCTTCTTCTCCAGGTAGTCGTTCAGGCCCTTCTGAATTAGATCCAGCAGGCTGGTCGCCTTCTTCAGCCGATCCAGCATCTTGTCGATCTCCACGACCGACATGACCTTCGGATCCTCGATTACGGTCGTCATTATGTCGCGCCATATCTGAAAAGTTGTTGACCGATAAGTGTCCGCCGTGATATACCGCGCGGGCTTTCGAATTATTATTCAAATTTATGAGCGAACTTTGTCGACTGCACTGAAGCGACGACCTTCCTCGGGCATTTGCTGCTGAATATCCGGAGACGAAAATATAGGCTCCAGGTACATCCACGTCGCTTGAACTTTCAGCCAGTAATCGATGATGTCCTGGAGCAAATACAACGTAGACTCCCATTCTCTAAAAATTAATAAAAAAAGTAATACAAAAAACTTTTTTCTAGCTTTTTTTTTATTAGAATAGGATACTTACAGAGTTTCCTTTTCAAAAGGTTTGATGTAAAGGGAGTTCTTCATTGTCTGAGTTTTTGTTATGTGATCGTCCAGCAGCAGTTGAATATCGTCTACGCTCGCAACGACGAACGTCCCGGTGTCTCGGTATGGATTTACGATGAATTCTATAGTAGTCCAATCAGCGTGCATTCTTACGAGGGCTTTTTCCAAATTGTTCTCCTTTGTCGCTGCTTCCGATATTGCCTCGAATTTAGGTACGTAATCATCCAAACCAAAATCTATTATCTAAAATGAAAGAAAACATTTTTTCGTTAACAAAATTATATCACGCGAGAACTCAATCGCAAAATTACGAGAAATAGAGAGACAGAGATAAACAAGACAGATATACAAAGAGACAGAGATACAAAGAGAGAGAGAGAGAGAGAGAGAGAGAGAGAGAGAGAGAGAGTCTTTATGCGGCTGGCCGGTGGTGCAGCGTCGAGGATTGATGCAATCGTGAATAAACATAGTGGTAAGAGCAGGAATGGTGTAGTTTTAGATTTAATTTTAGAGGATTGATGCAATCGTGAATATACATAGTGGTAAGAGCAGGAAACGTGTAGTTATAGATTTAAGTGTTAGTGGAGTGCAAATTAAAATATGAGAAATATGAAATAAAAATGTATTTTTCAACGTGGCAAGAGACATTCTGGTTTATAGAGGCTTTAAACATTTATAGAGCTATGAAAATCTACCTGGAATGACCACATTGCAAATGATGTTTAGTTACCTTCGCTAGGGTCATGTTAGCATCGACTTTAATGGGGAAACCGACGATCTCGGACACCTGCTCCCAATGCCGGGCCTTCATTCCAGGATTACCTAACGTCATCATTACTGGCATGTGCAGTCTAAATTCTTCTATCATCACTCTTACGGTCTCGGCGAGTTTTTTTACTAAAGGCTCTTGAAAGCTTTTCTCTAATTTGAGTACTGTCCGATAGGCTGTACCGGAGTCAGTCTCAATATTGTCGGGATCGTGGCTTCCGATCATTGAGTTCATCCACTTTTCGTGATTTGTCAAGAAATCGCAAGCGGCGTCATAAAACTTTTTATATGGTGCTAATTTGTCGGCAACCTAAAGCCATTTGTAATTGATATTAACAAAAATTTTAGTTTTCGTAGTGTGAAAATGAGTATACAATAATAATCTACTACTATATTGCACCTTTTTCCTTAAAGGGTATTGAGAAAGCTCCCAACCGAACATCTGCTCTTCCGTATTGAAATCGTCTATAATTTCCATTGCATTGATCAATCGAGCTTCTAATCTATCAGCTTTCTTTTTGTAACGGAAAATTTCATCGACACTTCCCCAATATTGCATTTCATTGCAGTGCTTCGCGTAAGTGTTCAAATCTTGATTGAAAACCTGAATACGAGCAGTCAGTGCCTCTTGGTATTCACCGGTTTTACTTACAATTATTTGACGATGCTCTTCGAAAATTGATGACATTCGATGATACCTATGAAATTTTATGATATCTATTCTTAGGTAATAAAGAACTATTTACAAATTATCTACGAAAAGGAATAACGGAATATGTAGTTAAATAAATAGTTACTTACGCTAAATAAAACATTTCCAAATTTTATACAAAAAGTAAATTTGCGCCGATAAAAATAAGTTAATTTTGTTAAAAATGAAAAATTACTTTACCACTGAAAACCAATGTTGTTCACTTTGATCTCTAGATTTGTCAAAGGCATATAATCAGAAAGAAATATAATATAGCTAATAATTTCGCGCAATCTATCCTCTAATTTATATACAGTTTCAGTCTCCGCTTTATTCACAAAAGCACCGAGTTTTATTAGTTCGGACGTATTCGGAGGTACACTCAGTGCTTTATCAGCGATATCGCGATATTCGTCTCCGATGCTAAAATTGAAAGAAAATCGCAAATCCATCATTTTTATTCATTTTATTTCACTTGTGTATTTTCATTGATTTTAATTTAATCAATCATAAAAATGTTCTCACGCTCTAGACTTCTGTTGGTAGTCGTGAATTATTTTATTTATCAAAGACTCCTTACACATGACGACTACTTGGTGCAGTCGGCCTATCAGATCCTTTTTACGAATTTCAAAAATACCAACGAAGTCGGTAGAAGTGAACTCCAACTCGATGGTCTGCGACAGCTGATGGTACTTTTCTATAAGCACTTTGTACACGTCGAATCCGTACGGAGGATCAGCATTCAGAATTTCGTTGACTTTCGCGATTTCCTGCCTGTTTACTAAATCCAGGTATTTATCGAACTCGTGCACACGAATTTCGGGGCCAATTCTTTGCAGCTCGATTAATCTATCGATTTTCTCGGCGTGCACTTTAGTCTCTTCTTTCGTAATGCCTGGCTGCGATGAACGACGATAATAACAATAATTCATTATTTTTCTAGAGAATTGCGAAGAATTGAAAATGTACCTTTAAATTGTCATCGATGGTAATTGGACTTGGTAGTAATTCAACGTCTACTCGCTTGTGCTGGTTAACAGCGCGTACGAGCGAGTCCAGCATTTCGTTAAATGTTTTCAGGAAACTTTTAAAGCTCGGGTCGAAACCTACTTCCTCGCCTTTTGATACCAGCGTCAGAACGAAGGTGCAACCGTATCGCTGTTGAAATAACAATTAGAAACTTCTAGCGATAAATAAAAAAAAATAATTAATTTTTACTTTTGAATTTTGTTCGAACTTTATGTACAGTGAATTGATGCGAACCATCAAAATGAAATAAGTAGAGTATATAGAAATATAGAAATATAGAATCAAAATTGAATAAGTAGAAAAAGTATCAGTTTTTCAATGTAACGAACTTTATAGCGAATCGGTATATTATATAGCTACACAAGTGAGAATATATTTCTATGTATTAAATTTCTTTCTGATAACGATTAAACTTTTCTTTTCAATCTTTTGCAGCAATTCGTTATAATAAAATTTAAAAACCTTTTTTGTTAAAAGGATAAAAGTTGCAATTTTTATTTAAAAATGCACTTCTGGTATAACGACTGTATTCATGAACAGCAGATTTTTAATCTTTAAAATTTACCTGAGCATTAAGTAAGCAATCCATGTAATCCTCAATTGAATTGAGGCAAATAGTCCTCAATTGATCCGACATTATGGTTGCAAGACAATTAAACAATTTATTAACAAATTTTTCATTATCACCTATTTGTATTGCACCCTTTTTTATGGCCTGCGATTAAAAAAAAAGACCAAGTAATGGCAATTTATGTATGTACTATTCTTTTATATTTATTTTGCACACTTTAAACTCACATTTCGAAAAATAACGGTCACTTTCGAAATCCACTTTTCATCCAACTCGTTTTTCGTAACTTTAACCATCTGCCCAAATCGGTAATCGAGGCTCCCTAAATTATACGCTTGTTCGTACGATAAGATGCTTTGCTTGTTTATTTGCCTTGCTGTACTATAACACAAGTGAAAAAAAAAAAAAAAAACAATTGAGGTAACAAAAGCTTCCTGATCACGTCATTGAAATCGCTATATTACCTGTATTCCCGCGCCCACAGGTCTAAAGATTTTCTAATGCAAGGATGGTACAAAACTAAAGCTTTTTCCAGCCTCCTTTGCATTCTCGGAATGTCCAGCTTTTGCTCCGCACTCGCGTAGCTAATCACCCTGCTGGGCGTCTGCGAAACATGCGATTTTATTTATTACCTGCATGAACGAGCGAGAAAAAACAAGTTAACATTGAATTCGTCACGCGAGGAGCAATGAACAACCTGCGCCGAGTGATTCTCGTTGTTGGCGAAGTCTTTGAGTACGAAGTCGACGATGGACTTTTTAACGCTGAGTACGTAGTTCTCGCGTATCTCCTGGGTGACCTGCTCGGTCGCCTCGGGGAAGCGTCGCCTCCAGTCCTCCGGGACCGAAGTTAAAATAGCGCCCAGCACGGCGGGATCGAGGGGCGATATGTGAACGTCGCCTATGCCGTGGACAATGTAATGGTAGTATCGCAGCAGCTGCGCGTCCTCCTCCATTATCAAATCGTCGACGAAACCACCGCCGGCCCGCCTCTTGTGCTCGTCGTGCTTCTTCACTATCGCCTCGATCAGCCTGTCGCGGAATTCGTCCCTCTTCTTTCTCAGCGAGGTGTAACAGTTTTTTTGGAAGATCATCTCTCGCTCTTTTTTTCTACGCACCGACGGATGTATCTCGGTTCTAAAAATACGATATTCAAAGATAGCGGAAAAAATTATAATAAGCTTGATTTTTTTTTGCGTGTCAATTCATATTATAATTTTATGAAAATACGCGGATTTCAGGAAAGTTGCAGAAAGACATTCTTATAAGGAGAAATTAATTTTCACTTTGAAAACATTGTATTCAATTATTTTAAATTTTTTTCGAATTTTATGTACAGTCAATCGATGGAAAACTACAAAATGAGATAAGAGTCTATAATTAAAATTGATTAAGTTATATTTCCACTTTTTTACAGGAATATAAAGAAAATTTTTACGTACATTCACGTATTTCCACCTGTATGCACGTGTAGATATTAATGCACGAAGAATTTCTTTAGTTCTTGCTTATATGCAACGCGAATTCATGAAATTGCATGGATTTTTAGTGCGAATAGATAATTTAAATAAACATATAATAGTTTATTAAATATTTTAAATATCAGATTAAAAAAATATTCGTTATGCAACGCAAATTTACGAATTTGCATGGATTTTTGTTTCGGATAGATCATTTAAATAAAAACATAAATAATATATTAAATTGTTTAAATATCAGATTAAAAAACAATATTCATTATGCAACGCAAATTTACGAATCTGTATGGATTTTCATTTTAGTACGGATAGATAATTTAAATAAAAATATAAATAATATATGAAATTGTTTAAATATCTGATTAAAAAAAGTTACTCATTAATACCTTGTAAAAGGTTCCTTGGATGTATCAAAAACTTGTTTGGGTGTATCAAACAAAGAGAATTCAGCAAGTACGTTGTCGAGTTCTTCATTATGTTTTCTCTTATGACCGAGCAACTTTTTCAATTTTTTAAAATCCACCGACAAATCACACACCTTCGCCATAATGTCACTTTATAAAAAAAATCTGCTTGATTAAAATCATTAAAATACAATAAAATATTCACATTTTCTACAGGTTGGTTGAGTATGTACACAGTGACTGCGAGGTTAATCCTCGACAATCACTCGTTTCCATGGCAATATCAAGTAGCAGTACTTGATGGTTGCCACGTCGAATTTGTATTTGTATGTATCCGCAGGATGCTACGTGAATTCCGAATAAATAAAAAGTAAGCGAGTTCAATTAGAGGGGGATAAAAGGATGTTGGCGAGGCGCATAAATAAATCAAGAACGAGGTCTGCTTTCTTTTTAAATATGTATATTCAGCTATACACTGTACAACCATTTAAAATGTCTCTTTATCTTATAGTACACATATTTATTAATAATTTCTAACACTAGAAAACAATCGTTATAAATACGAAATTATTTATTTGAACATTCACCGACATCGGATAACAAAACTATTCATACCTATAAGTAATAATTGTTTTATACACTTATTATATATTGGTGATTGTCGCTCAAAATTATACTTTATCATTTCTTTTTTATTTTATTTATTTATCTCTCACACTCTGATTCCTCTAATTAGCGTGTTTTCATTTATTACAATAAAAAATATAATTATTCTAAAATATTTAGAATTTTGACATCTGTTTCAAGCGAATATAGGTATATAGCGAGCAGAGTACATTTCTACTTTCATATTCAAGACCAGCAGGGGGGAAAAAAGTTGCGAAATTCTTTCAGCCAATGTTCTACGAGATCCGTTCAATCGAACCCCTCGCGACTCTTTCGAAGCTAAACATCTGAGTCCACTTGAAAAAATTAGCTTTATCTGTTTATTTTTTTTTTCGCTCGCGCGTCGCAGAACTGACTCTCTGCGACAACAATATATAAAACATACAAAAATTACACCATTGTTTACCTTTTTCTTCACTTTAAATTGCTAAATATAACGTCCCGCACGAATTGACAATCGATCAAAAATACACATATGCTCCGTTATCTTCTTTAATTTATACCTTACGTCTGCATAACCAAGTACCTGTTCTTTTAGAAGTTACAGCTTATTTAATTCCTAGCGGAGATACATATATCCAGTGTTACGCTTAAAGCAGGGACGAAAACACAGAGGCGACGTAAGGAAGAGACTTTTTGGGTAGCGACGTCGCTCGCGAAACGATTCTCCAGGCCGAGGGAGTGTGTACAGTCGAGCGGCGCCCCGTCGGTGTGAAAAGCCACGGGACTGGGCGGCAGGCGGAGGGAAAAAGGAGGAAATTACACATACGGCGAGTCGCATCGCACAGTTTCTGTTATGTACAGCGCGGTGATAATTGATCGAGCGGTGCATCCGATCGATCGAAATAAAAAACGAAGTGGTGTGCGTTATCTCTCTCTCTCTCTCTCTCTCTCTCTCTTTCGCTCTCACACACTCTCGCACTCTCAAAGTTGAGTTTCCTTCTTTTTAAATTTTGTTATTGTGACGGCTCGAGCGCGCGCGACGCGCACACGGCGCCGCGACATTCTAGAGCGTGTAGAAAGGTGTATGGCCCCTATAATAGCTTCTCGCGAATAATCGATATTTCGACGCTCTTATGTACCTCTCGAGCAGTTTAACGAAATACAGTTTTGGAACGGAGACACAACTAGATCGACTAAATTGTTTTGCTTTTATTGTTTATTACTCGTTTTCAATTTTCTTTATTGTACAGTCCATTGCGTTCTGTTTCGTGCGCTTTGCTTGCTTAGCGCTCGCAATTTGCGCCATCGTACATCACGCTTATATTTTCCCAACGAGGAGAGGAACTAGGTCATTTGGTTCGAAAATTTTGTCATTGCTTTTTAGTTCGAAGAGGGATCGATTTATCATTATATTCAAGCTTTTCGAGAATAATCGAGCACGAGTAAACGTGGAGTACCGAATGACCCAATTGTACACACAATTACGGCGGATAAAATTACAGTACTACATACCTATTCAGCGTATATTAATTATTTTTTTGTACAGTTAAGATTTAGTCAATACAATGGAATTGTATTATCAACCGGGTACTAGTATTCCCGCGTCAGTCGCAACGTTCCACACGCAAAATCGTAGGAAATAAAAATGTACAGTGTATACCCTGCGACATATCGATCAATGCGTCAACAAAGTAAAAAGAGCTAAATTATAAAAAAAAAAAAGATAACGTGAGAACCTCGCAGGAGGACAACTCGAGATTGGTCGTTTGCTGAAGCATAATCTCCACGTGGACAATCAATGTAGGAGTCGGTACAATAACGAACGGTCGGTCTTACGTGCGAACGGCCTGTGGCAATAGTCGTCAATTGTAAAGGGGTAGTTGCGCGGTTTATCGTAGGGAAGATAGACGCCCCAGAGCAGGTGGCTTACAGCTTTGCGGGCGGTTAATGTCTCGAGAAGCGATACCGGAATGGTTGCGTCCAGGTGAGCAACTCTGAGGGAAGAAACAGACCAACATTTTTTTTTTTCTCTGTAAAACTATTGATTTTGGCTTCGCAAGGCAGTTCCCACGCTCAAAAGTCACACCACACGCCCTACCCATGGGGCACTCAGCAAATCGTATCGTCATGGTTAATCTTCGATATAGGCGTGACCTTGAGCGCGGGGACCCTTGTAATTGTCAATTCTTGGCGCGGCTACGGCTAATGAACGTCGGCTATGAAAGATACCGAAACACAAACACACAACCAGACTAATGCTGCTTAATTACTTTTGTAACTATGACTATGATTACTTCAATTATATTTTTTTCTTCTTCAAATCATGCACAATAACTACTACCAAATAATTTACGGCGTTATTTTTATTGTTAATGATACTTTATCATTTCCTCATACAACATTACTACTAATAAGTCTGTTATACTCAATTTTATCGTAAAAAAAAGTTATTTTTTGTCACAGTGTTGTATTTGGCGCTTCATCACATGTTAGTGTGAAGAGAATATTTAATCAGATGAACAATATAGAAATTGTAAAAAAATGTGAATCGAATAAGACTCGGAGAGAATTTTTTAATAAAAATTGTACTTGCATTTTTACAATAATTATATAAGCGGTTAGTATTTTTGAGGAGAAGCGACTTGTTTAGTAAAAATTATCCACAACTTGGTAAAAATTTCCAGAGACGTAAAAATTTCGACTTATCGAAGTAAGCTTTACAAAGTTGTGTGGTAACTTTTACCATATAGATTAGCTAAACCCACGGATTACTAACTATACAATAATTTTTACCTATATTACTAACTACATGTAATAATTTTTATCAAAAAATTCCCTCCGTGCAAGAGTTAACAGAGTGGATAATTAGCTTTTCGGTGCTTTCGCGTGCTCATATTTGTTCGCAAACAAGATAAACGAAATCTCGTGCTCACTGCTACTCCCATTTGTACTTTGAAGGTATAATTGGTGAAAGAAAATTATCAACGGCGTGTATGACGAAATAATTTAAATGCGTTGCAACTGTATAAAAGCTTCAAGCGTCACTACTTGTAAATTATATAGTTAATGGCAATGTAGGTTACTAATAACGACTAGATAAGACAAGCGCACAAAATTCAAACTCAGTTTGGCGTAATGCGTGGCGGAATGATGTATTATGCTCGTTACAGCGGATTCGTAATATGTCAGATGCAGTATTTATCGGGTTTCGCATAAAATCTAAATAGCTACTAATGAGGCTGTGATGCGGTGATGATTGATGGCGTATCGATGGATGGATTGGACCCCTCTATATATGCGATCGAAATAAAAAAAAAAAAAAAAACGAGCCGCAGCTTGCGCGCTCGTTTGTTTTCTAAGATTTACCAGTGTTGTTGAAGCAGGGGAAGACCGCGTTCCAGACGCGGTTGCAGAAGCCGCGCGCCCGGTTGTTCCAGCCGGCCAGCGCCTGGCCCCCCTTGGATTTGTTGCCTGTCAACAAGCCAACGAGTCTCTCGTCAATCACTCGATCCCCCCCTCGACGCACCTCTCTCTCTTTCTCTCTCTCCCTCGTCAACGCTCACTTAGCCAACGATCGACAACTTACCCTCCTCGCTGCCCTTAACGTTCTGCAATGAAAAAAAAATAAAGTTGCCGCGTTAATGAAGTGTTCCGAGGGCGGTGGATCCTCCCCGCCGGGTGGGGGGGAGTTCGCTCGGGTGGCCGGGAGGAAACAGGCGGAAGGAAAAAGGGGTGACCGTGTGTATACCTGCTCGGCCCTTTTGGCGACCTCGTTAGTGGCCTCCTCGATGATCTCCGTGACGAACAGGTTCACCTCCTTCATCAGCTCCTCGTCCCGCTTGAAGCTGGCCTTGCGCTCCTCCAGGGCGCCGTTGCCGCTCAGGATCGTCTTCTGGTGGTCCTCCGCCACCGGCGACGTGAACGACAGCTTGCTCATCCGCACGCTCATTTTTGCTCAGTTTTTTTTTCGATTTTTTTTTTTTTTTTTTTTTTGTTTTGCTCTCAACTTTTCACTCGCACGACTTATTGCGCCTCGCTAATTCTTCTTATCGCCTAAAATCAGAGCTATTTTTAATCGTTAATTATAATATCGCGCGGCGTTTATCTAAAGCAAGCACAGCTACAGTGCAAATTGCACGCGCTGGATACTAATGCGAGCGAGCGAAATAAACACTAATTTTCGTCAATTAAAAGTTTTTTCATATAAAGCGACGCTTCATCGACGCTATTCCCCCCGCGGATCTTTCTATAAATAAGTGAGTTTTTCTCGACGAGTATACAGGAGCAAAATCTCGTTAGAGTCCGTCCAATTTTGGACAAACGACTATTTAAACGTTATCGAGTTAAAATGAGACTTCATTGTCGACGACTAAAATTTCCCCCTTCGATTGAATTTGCTCGACGACCGAAAAAAAAAGTATTCACGCGTCGGCGGTTCCTCCGAATCTATAATATCGTGACGCGTTAAAATGCAAAACCGACACTGCCGCCTCATTCCCTCCGAATGAAAGCACGCGACCGCTCGATAAAAGAAAGCGCTGAAATAAAAAAAAAAGCTTTAATTCCCCATCCGAGCTCCGGCCGCCTCGATTAAACGATCGGCTCGAATCTCCGCTGATCAGCGTGTACTCCCCACCGACCGAACTCTGAATGGCATGATCACTGATTGAAGCACACAGCCCCCCGCACTCGCCTCGCTGCCTTCGGCGACTCACGTCGAAGCAGCTCCCGCATCGGATGCTCCGTCGGCCGGATCCGCCACCTGTGGCTTGGGGGCCTCCCGGGGCACTCGCACACCGCTCGCCTACGCCGTCCGCCGGCGCTGGTCCTCGCGCGCTCGCCCGAGCCAGCCCTCCTGGCTCGCGCGTCCCATTATACGACCTGCCCGACGGGAGGGCCTTCGGTGCCCGCGGGCGGCTGCGAGGAGCTTGCGCTGGCTGCCTCGTACGGGCGCGTTCGTTCTAATGATCGCCTCGGCGTCTGGCCTGGGCCGTCCCCTGACTACTGGCTCGAGCGTCGGGCGCGCAACCTCGCGGGGCTCGAGCGTGCGCGCGGGGGAGGCGCATGCGCCCGGTGCATCGCGGCGCGCTGAGTTTCGGTGCCCCCGCCGCCGCCAGATTGCAGGCCGAGATTAGTCGGGCGCACGCACGTCGCCGGCCTGGGCGGCTCCGATATTTTTACCAGCTCTCGAAGCTCGCTCTTCCTCCTGCGGCAGGGGGGTGCGCGCGCGCCGCGCAGCCCCCGGACACGGGGTGCACGCTCCAGATGGCTCGCGGAGGGTCGCCGCACCCTCCTCGACGCGATGAAGATCTCAATAACTCGCAGGAATTTTTCCAATAAAGCCCCGGTGGAGCGCCCGCTATGCGCCCGTCCCCCGGGCGTATTAAATTGCGCGCGGATTCCACTCCTCCGGCGGCGAGTATGCGCGAAAAAAAAAGAATGAAATAAGGCCGCGCTAGCGCTTCCGGGTTGCTGGTGTCTTCTAAACATAGAGGCCGGCGTGCGTATACCGCGCGATCGATGCCGCAGTCCGCAGTTCCGTCGCCGAGGCGAGCGCGATGTTCTTTTCCTCTCCCTTTCAGGCGGTTTTAATGGGCGAACGCGCGAACCCGCCTGTGGGCCGTCCTATCGATTACTTGTTCTTCCGCGTCCTCTTTTTCTTCTTCGAGGAGACGCGCTCGTGGTAGGCGCGCCAGGTGCGCTGGATTATTCGGGCGGCCCGGTTCTTCTCGAAGTTGTCCAGCCGCTCGGCGAACGCCTGCATCATCAAGAGCTCCCGCTCCTTCTTCAAATTCAGGAAGAGCACGCCCTGCACGTCGTACTCGTTCTGGAATCGAGGCAACCGGGTCGAGTTGCTAGCTAATGAGTCCGGGGAAATGTCGCGTGTCGAATTTTTATGGTCATCTTTTCATTTTCCTCAAGCTTAATGCGACATTTGTAAAATTTTATATTCTGCGCAAAATTGCTTGAAGAAACATCGATTGTGTATAAATATTTTACGCGAATTTTGTATAGTTTGTTCAATTTATACCCTATAACATGTATAAAATAGATTTACTACAAAGTACTGGAAAAAAATTCTCCTACAAATTTAAACAATCGCTAAATATATTTAAAATTAGACAAATCTTACTATGCAGTAAACGTAGATGTATTATTGAAAAAGATTAATTAATAGCTAATAAGCTAATTATGTAGTCTTTAAATACATGAAAACAAGAGAGCAATATGGAAATCGATATATTAAGCTTTATTTTTAATAATAAAACTATATGCTGATAAACACTTTAATAAATGTAAATTGAAGCTTTGATGTGTAATAGAAGGCTTTAACGAATAAATAGAGGAAAAATGTTCCAATTACAAAAACAATTTTTTGCAATGCCAGACCCCCCGAGAGAAATTTGATTAATGGCAAACGAAGTGGGACGCAATTAATCTATTTGACATGACTTTAAATTTTGTTTTCCCCTGACAAAGAGAATTCATTTTGTTTCGCTATTCTGTTTGATGCAAATAATGATTACTTTCAGAGAAACGGGATTCACTGATTGCTCCATTACTTTGACGATAAAGAAAAGCTTCAATACATCGTCAACTTTTATGAAATTAACTTTTTAAAAAAGCGACGTAATTTACACTTTATTCCTTTAAAAAATAATATCCAGTTGTAAATGTTTTGCTTAAAACGAACTTTTTTTCATTTACTGCCGAAACTATTACGGAACTACTTATCAAAGTTTATTAGCGCGAGAGAAAAAAAATCAATTTTCGTTTAAGCAATAACATTTCATTACCTTTAGAAGCTCGTAGTGATTTTTCGTCACGCACAACTGTAATTCCAGCGTTTCTTTCAGTTCGTTAAGCTTGAGCAGATTCCGATCGTACGCGTTCCGTGCCGCCAGGCATTTATTTTCGACGCTCACGCTGAAAGTAGAGCGGAGTAACATTTGGCCAATTAATAGCTCGTAAATAATTAGCCGGCGGGCACGAAAATAGCGGGGAAATACCAGTAACGCCTGAGCGACTGCTCCTGCTCCAAGTGTACTTGGATCAGTTTGTCCAGCATTCCTTCGTGGGCCTCCAGCTGGCTCTCGAGGCTGTCCTCCTCCTCCGTAAAGTCGGCCTGCAGCCCACGCATAGTCGTCTCGTAGCGGCTCCTACGAATGACAATGTCAATAATGATCCGTTTTGATCGCGGCATTTGCTGAATTATTGATTTTCCTTACACCTCACGGTCGAGTTCCGCCTGCCGTTTGCCTCGGATTTCCTCGATCACTGTATTCAAATCGCTTACTTCATCCCGAGACCTACTGACCACTTCTTCGTACTTGAACGTCTCGTCGCTGAAGTTACTTACAAGTGCTGAAAATGATGCGCGGAATTTAAAAACTAAGTGTTTTAATAGACCATTCAGCAATGAAAAATCCTAATGAATTCTAAATGAATTCTTAATGAATGCTTTTTTCTAGTAAGTTTTCTAATAGAATTCTTAATGATAGCTTTAAGGTATAACGAATGTCCGCTTGTTTTGCAGTTCATAAAGCATTCATAAAGCATTCATAAAGCATTCATAATTACAGTTAAAAAAAAAATTAATAAATAAATAAAATTGAAAAAAAAATTACTCTAGAAATATTTCTTTTTTCCTTTTATTTCATAAAATAAAAAAATATACTTTAAAATATACTTTTAAATATACTTTTTTATACTTTAAAAAAAAATTTATAAAGTTCATAAAGAATACTTTATGAATTCTTTTTTTTTCAAAGTGTGCTTATCGGGCTACTAGGATGGATAAATTTTGAAGCAGAGCGAATAATCAATTTTTAATAAATCAAAAAATCAATTTTTTTGTCGATGTTTTTATATATATATATATACCCTCGATCTCCTCCTGCGTTCTCTTAGTTAGTGCCTCGGCGTTGCGCAGTTGACTTTTACGCTCGCGACATTGTTTCGGCGTTGTCCTCATTTGCAATTCTACGATTTGTTTTAATAGATCCATGTGCCTAATGACGTGCGCGTGGGGCGGCGGAATTTTATCGGCGATGCCATCGATTATCAATAATATTTCCTCCTCGTATTTTTTCAAATTCTTCCAAATATAAAAAATGAATTATAATATTCCAAAATATTCGGAATACTTTTGAATAAATAAAACGCTCATATTCACCTCTAATACGACTGCCCATTTTGATTCAGCTTGAAACGCAATAACTTGATTTGATCCTTGAACAAATGTAAAAAATGTAAAAATTAGAATATTTTAAATGTTAGTCCGTTCTTGAAAAAAAATGAATAATTAAATACCTTCCTCATTGTTTTCTTGATCTTGCGTATCAACGCCGATACAAAATTTATAAAGTTTTTTAAATTCTTTTTCATTGTTGTCATGTTTAAAAATTTCTTTAAATTTTGATTCTTGTATAAGCATTGGCAAACATATCTGTCAATATACAAAATATACTAGATCAGCATCAATTTTATTTTGAATATCAATATTAACTGTTATTATACTTTACCGCAATCTTAAATTTTGTATTCAACTGCTCAAGAATCCTTAACATTCGCCTGATTGCTTCCTCGCGAAGATCCATTTTTTCTATCTGTATTTGCAATTATTAATATTTCATTAAAATCAATTAGCATTTAAAACAATGAGTGACGCTACACTTGAGACACAAAATCAGTCTTTATTAATATTAACACGATTAAAATAGCAATTTAATATTCACTTTTGCTAATTTGGTCGTATAAATACAAACATATTTGTTTTCATTTTATTAATTTTATTTAACAATTATCACTTATATGCCTGATTTATATTAGATTATTATTTGCACTACTGAATAATGATTTAAAAATCTTAACTTCTAAAAAAAGATTAAATTTCGCGCCTTTTCTCAAAACTTGTCTGCTCGCGTTATATCAAAACAAAGCTGCGTTGCGGGATGATATGTTTGACTTATCTTCACCGGCTTCGTTTGTTTCTACCACAAGCTTTCAGTTTCTTCTAAAACTAAGTGTTAATATTCATCTTTGTTTGATCGTTCGATTCATTCGACATATTATAGCGTTGCTAGACAACCAGCCACTACTGTGCAACAGTAAATATCAAAACAAACTTGATTTGTTTATCCTAACCTACAAAAGTGGAGATCAAAAATACAAAAAGTAGTGCAATAGACGTAAAAGTGAATAGCTGACAAAAATGAACAGTTCATCAGAAGTGCAACTTCATCAGGATGATAATGAGAATGAGGAAGGAGAAGAGTCGGGTGAAAATATGGAAGTTGCTGAAGCCGATTCAACGCAAGTTTATCAAATTCGACCTCACCTAGAAGAAAAGTAAGTTGCATTTGTTTCAATTGTTAAATTTAGTTTTAATAGGATTTTTCATTTTGTATTATTTCTTTTAGATTCAAACCATTAAGTGCTAAAGAAATTATTCATAATGTTCTATTTGATCTCCTGTCGACTAAGGTGTACGATAAAGAGGAAGCCCCAGTATGGTCTAAAGAAATTGCAGATGCTATTAGAGATAAGATAAAAAGTATATTTGTTTTTTTTACATTTTATGGATTTTTTAAAGAGTCTTCCATGGTTATTAATTTTTCTATATTCTATTTTAGAACTAGATTTTAAAAAGTACAAATATATCATTAATGTGGTTCTTGGAAATCGAGACGGATCAGGTGTAAAAATGGGCACACGATGCATTTGGGATGCAGAGGCCGACACTTATGCCCACGACAGCTTCACAAGTGTACTAATAACATAATTCTTTTTAAATATATTTTAAGAACTGATGACTCACGTCAAATAAATTATTTTAGGATACTATATTTTGTGTTGCCGCTGTTTATGCTGTTTACCATTACTAATGTTACCATAATATGAAGGATGTATATGAGAAGAAAAGTACTGAATAGAATGTAAAATATAAAGTAAGTGGTGTATTACTGTATTTATTGTAATTTATAATTATGTACATGTATTTTTTATAATATTGACGACCAGTTGCCATTGTGCCTTAATAGTTTATTTATTATTAATATTATAAGTAAGGTAATTATTGTCAATATAGCACCGCAAATTAAAAATTTCTCTAAACAGTTAATAATTTTTTCATTATTAATGACTTTATTACAAAGTGTTATGATGCATGATTGGTTTTATATAAAATTAGACAAATTATGGCCGTATACCAGTCTCTAAAGTATACATCAAAGAAAATTCAGGTAGACGTTAAAGAGTACATAAGCACTAAATAATACTTGAGTATTAAGTGAACAAAAAGAAAAATGACGAACGTCTTGTTATCTACACATTGCGTGCTCTTTAACTCTCATTGATATAAATTAAAAAGACGACACGAAGCGTGACATTGTGGTAATTCACATAATCACGCAGGGTAAGGCACAACACAATGGTAAGCAAACTGGCACTACGGCTTTTTTCGTCTTCACTTTCTCTTCGCTCTTGGCAGAGGCTCCGTATTCCCAGGCGGCTCGTTCCTTCGCCCATCCACCCTGCAAGGGAGAAAAAAAAAGTTTAGCCGTCGTAAAGAACGCGGAGGCGACACGTCGAATTGGAAATGAGTACTCACGCTGGCCTTGGACATGCCGGACATGGATTCCTCCTTCCTCGAGAATTCGCCGGAGCCCGGCGGATAATAGACTGGTGGTCCGGCCACATTTCTACTCTTGACGACTGGTGGTGTGTGCGGAGCAAACTCCACCTCCTTCTTTGTGTCTTTCGTCCTGCGCTCGCGCTTCTCCATTACCTCGACGACTTCCTACAACCATAAATTCATTTTATTAAATATAAATTCGCGATAGTAATTTTTTTCTTTTCTTTTAAATTTTAATTTTTAAACTTAAAAAGAAACTAGATAAAAAATGTTAATTAATTTCATTGTATTCAGTTTAGATTCGATTAATCGTATTCAGTTCACTGTATTCATTCGAAATATTGTATTTAGTTTAAATAATTTATGTTTAAAATCTAAACAAAAAGAATTTGTTCAAATAATTATGTTAATTCCAGTTATACACAATGTAATTACTTATTCTTGAAAGTAATTAGATTATGTATAATTAAAAATAATGACCGTTTGAACTAATTACAAAATTGCAGTTACCGATGCATATTAATTCATCTGATATTGTAAATCTCCAATTGTAATTCGCCGATTTATAAACAAGCAAATTATACATCACCTACTATTACATAATCACCATTTTAAAAGGCGACACAGTTACGCGCGTCTGTTTTCAATAAAAATTTCAAGTCCACCGCTTAGCATAACCGAACTTGAACTCATTTCTATAAGCGAGGAAGAGAAAAACCGACCTCCGAGTCCGAGAAGGAAGCCATGAGATCCTCGATGCGCTTGGGCGGCTGCTGCCTGGGGCTGGCGGGCCGCTCGCTGGTGGGGAAGGGCCTGGGCAGCAGGCTCTGCTGCTCGTCGTACTTGTACATGTGGGTGGCGCTAGTGTGATGCGTCGTCTCCGTGGGAGGGTAGTAAGCGGGCCTGGTCGGCGGCCGGGTGCCCGTGAAGTGCTCCTCGTACTGCTCGATGGTGGTGCGGGTGCCGTCGGTGACGGTGGGCTGGGGCGCGGGCGCCGGGCCGCGCTGCTCCGTCAGGTACCGCTCGCTGCGGCTCACGGTGCTGGTGCTGACGGTGGGCGGGGGCGGCTGCCGCAGGTCCCGGCGCTCCATGAACACCTTCTCCTCGCGGTGCACGCGGCTGGTGGTGGGCGACGGCGAGGGTACGTACTCGCGCACGCGGCTGCTGGTGGGCGACGGCGCCGGCGCGTACTCGCGCACGCCGCTGCGCTGCTCCTCCACGCGGTACGTGATGCTCTTCTCCTGGGGCGGCGGGGGCGCGTAGCCCGTGACGGTGCTGGACTTGTCGATCTGCAGGTTCTTGCTGATGCTGGTGGTGGTGGTGGTGGGCGGTGGGGCGTAGGTCTCCGGGGCGCCTGGTAGCTCGTACGTGTACGTCTTGATCGTGGTGGTGACCTTGGTGTTGGGACCGGGCGCGAGGCTCGGTGGGATCGGACTCGACGCCGGGATGTACTCGACGTTCGTCAGTTCCTCGGTCTCGTCGGTGCGCACCGTCTTTATGTTCTTGCGCGGGGATACGGGACTCGGCTCCGTGTGGTAACCTTCGAATCATTCAATGGATCTCTCGTTAGCATATTGTTTTTATTTCATCGAGGTTCGACGATTTAATTGAGACTAATATTTGTATATATAACACCTTTGTTATGATAATGATCTAAAGAATTTGAATATTTTTTTATATAAAATAACTTTGCTTGTTAGATTTAATAGATATAAAGCCCTATATTTGAATTCAAATAATATGTTAATTAATTATAATCTTCTTGCATTATTAATAATAATATAAGTAGATTAATTAACGTATTATTTGAATTCAAATATAGTATACGTAAAAGAAAAAAACAGATTATCAATTTACATTTCAAATATAGGTATTTCATAAAAAAAAACAATGAGGTAATCATTTGACACTGTTTTTTTCTCGACTTTTAGGCTTACTCATTATTTAAGTTAGATCGACACCTTCTTAACCCAGCATACTTGACGAGTCTTATGTTTACTCACTCGTTTCTTTGATGTATTTGAAATCCCTTTCGGTGGACCTGTTGTCGACCACCGGCTGCGGCACCGGAATCATCTTCGTCGAAACATCAGCCTTGTAAATCTGAAAACCGCAAAACGTGTAAGTATGAAATAAAAAGAAACCTCAAACTGCCGATTCGTCAAGTCAGCGTGAAAGGTACTCACAATCTCCTTGCCGGTTTTGGCAAAGTCCGGGCTGTCGCGCAAGTTCCTCGACGAGGAGGTCGATTTTTCGAAAGTCCTTTCGCAGAAGTCGTCGCTGTAGACAAAAAAATAAGGAACATACGTTATATCACTTGAAAACGACTCATCGAAGAAAAAAAAAATAGAAAATCCCGCGAATACAACGATACTCACACGATGGACGCGTCGTTCTTGGTCAGCTGATCCGTCTTGATCCATGGTTCTGCGAAAGAAGAAAGAGAGAGAAGACATGAGCGTGACGAAACGAGGTTCTTTAAAAAGGCGCGGGTGAAAAAAAAACGAAGAAACAGAAGCGGCGTTGTTGTGAAGAATCGGATGCTGGATAATGCGAGGCGACCTTGCGGCGAGCGATTTGCGGCCCATAAAAGGCGCGCCGTCGGCTGCGGTCGCGCCGCCGTCCGATTTCACACATTTGCCTATGCGACATACGGGTGTGTATAATATACTCACCGAGATTTTTGCCCTCCTGCGACTTGTCGTAGTGATAGGAGACCTGCTTGTAAGCGACCGTCTTGCTCTGGCCTGGCTGCACCTGCGAAGCAACGAGAGGCTTTTAAAAGCACGGCGCTTTAGGCGAGCGACTCAAGGCCAACTTTGGAGAACTGTAAGCGTAACGAGGAAACGGAGTAGCGCGCGCGCCACGCATGTCATTAAATTTTATTGCCCGTGGCATCCTTTTTTTTCGCCTGACGTCACGGTGCCACCTACAATTATTGGTTCGCGCGATCGACAGAGCAATTTTTTTTAATTCGAAAAAATACCAGCCTTTTCACTGGTCGTAAATGTCTTTTTTTATTGCACGCTGGGAGTGCAATTTTACCTTCGCGATAAAACACGTCTTGTTGACAGAATTTAGCGTTAAAAGCTTATGTAAATTGCTTCTTGTAATTTTACTGAATAAATATAAGACGTCGCACTTAATTTTCTGTTTTTTAGCGTTAATTACTGCACGCGCTTTTTATAAGAAAAGAGAACTTTTATTTATTGTAAAACACCATTCCCGATAGAGCTTAAACTTTTAAAATTTACTCTCTAAATATGAACGTATGAAATTCAACCCACATGCACTTATTTAATGTGAAAGTTTTACGTTAAATAAGTGCGTGTTCACTTACTCGTACGATTTTCTCTCATTCATTTTTATATACTAACTTAATTTTAATTTAAAAAAGTGACGTAAAAAAAGCAACCTTAATAATCTTCACTTTGCCCTTGTTCCGAGCCATTGAAGAAGCAGAAGCGCGCGCGCGGCGCCGCCAATCCGAAAAATCGAGCTGCGAAAGAGTTCGCGAAAAGAAAAGTGCAGTCGCAGCGGCTCGCGGTAAGGTACTGCCGCTGGAAAATCGCGAAATCGGCGCCGTGATGCGTTTGCGTGGGCGGCGCGCAAATCCGTGGGAGAGCTTCGGCGCTCCCGCGGCCTTATAGGGCAGATCCAGGGCCTGAATCGCGTGCGCCGATTCATTTGTTTTTCTCGCGTCTCTTTTTTTTCGCAAAGTAGTTCAGTCGCGTCACTCACGTCCTGCAGCTCGGCGTCGAGCATCTCGAGCCCGGGGATGCCGGAGGGCGTGCCGGCCGGACCCGTGCTCACGTACTTCTCGACGGTGGTCTTGCGGCCCTGCGACGGCGACGATACATCGACGGTCGTTGTTCGGCCCTGCGACGGCGATATCGAGCCGTAAGGCGACGTCGATCTCAGGGGGGATTGCCGGCTGCTGCGGAAGAGAACGTTGATGGTGTGAGTTGTTTTGTTTATTGTTTATTTATTTTTTTACTTTTATTTTTTTCATGGGTTTAGTTTATTTGATTTTTTATGTTGTACCTGGTGGTCGTCTCGATGATCCTCGACGAGCTGTGCTGCGGTCGCGATAGCCTCGGCGTGCTGGTCGCATTATTGCCCGAGATGCTTGTTTGCAAGTCGTCCAGAAGTGCATCTATAAGGAAAGCGTGATGTTTGCAGTTTTCGAGTGTGGAAACGTAAATAATATCTTTAGAGGCAAGAGAATACTTATTTCTTAAAAATAAATATTATATTAGTTATTATAATACTATTATTAGTTATATACCATTATTAATTATCTGATATTAAAATATCGATATTTTATATCGATTGATGTTTATTTAATTTAATTATTTCTTTACGTTTATTATTTTTTTATTTTTATCTTTATTATTTTTTTTTATTTCTTTTAAAAAGAATTATTATTAAATATATTTGCATATATTGTTTATGCAATTTTGGCACAGAGAAATGAAAGTATAATAGAGGAAATAAATTAATGGTTATCTTAAAATAATCATCTTAATAGTAAGATTAATGTTTCTTCAATTGTTAACATTTTTTAATTTTTATTAAAAGAATTTCGACTAATATGATTTTAAATTAACCTTTTTTATTTTTAAAGAGATTATAGTAGTCGAAATGCCGTTGTTATATCTGGACCATATTGTGCAGATCTTTATTTTTTGGCATGAATCACAAACTTTACGTCCATTTCTAAAATTGAATTACTTCTTCAAAGCATGAATGACTCACGATTGTTATGGCGAATTTACGATTTTCGGAGCTGTCAGACTATATATATACCATAGCTGATACATTTTTCTAACAACTTCATTATTTATAGCGTTTAAATCACTAAAACAGTAAAATAATCTCTCGTTTCTGTCAGAAATATGTTTTAAGGAAACAACGCATTCGAAATCATATTTCTAAAAATATTAAATTTCACAGAGATATATTTATGCTTTTTATTTTATGATGACTACCGTACTTAAATTACGATTACACGATATTTTTCTTTTTTAGTGTAAACATCGACAAAATTCATAGATATAGACGTTCCTTAAATTTGGCAAATAGATACACAACGGAATTTAATGCCAGAAAGTCGAATTATGAAATACAAATAAGAAGAATTCAACATCCGAAAAGAATCATATGAAAAAGTGCAACTTCGCCGTATATCCAATTAGTCATCGATCCTTATACCTCTAAAAGGACCGCGCTTATGAGTGTACACGTAACAGTGCAAAAGTTGCATTACCTAAATTGTTATCGAGGTTGCTGGCCGAGGTTGACGAGTAGTGGCTCGTGCTTTTTCGACCAACCGTGCCGCTCGCCATGCTTCAGTGCGCTGCAACGAGAAGAGAGAGAGAGAAAAAAAAGCACTCGATCACTCGGCGCTCGTGCGTCGTCCCGCGACCGATCGGCCCTCCGCGCGCTCGACTTTTTTTTTTAAGAAAGAGGAAGAATAAAAAAAGAGGCGCAACGAGCAGCGGGCGTTCGTCAGGCTAATTAAAATCCGCAGCCTCCCGCCGGCGAGCGGAAGCCCCTCGTTTACCCGCGCTCCGGCCGCCTTCCTCCTCTCTTTTTTTTCTTCCTCTTTATAATCCGCCGGCTATTTTCGGTGCGTTTGGAAAGAAAAGCTGGAATTTCGCAAGTGGCGGAAAATACACATGCGTCATTTACGGTGGCTGCGTCGCGAGGCCGCGCGCGCGCGCTCCTCTCGGTGTAGAAAATAGCCCGCTAAAAAGCGTCGTCCCCCTGTTTTCCCTCTCCCGACAAAACACCCGCTGCACCTCCGGACTCGCGCGCGTGCAAATTTTTCTCTTACTCGCGGCGCCTTTCTCGCCTCTCCGGTGAGCGCGAAACCGCGCTCCGCAAGGTGTCTTAAGGGATCTTCGCGCGCGTGCACCGGAGAAAATGTTACAAGGTCGCGCGGGTGCCCCGCGTCGCTCGGCGTTGGCGCCGCTATTTCGGTCCCCCGCGGCGCGCCCGAACCCACGCAGCGCTACGGGCCGATCGCGCACACCGCTCGCTCTCCTCGCTCACTCGTGGCTCCCGGTTGCACTTAGTACGGTCGAACCACCGACACTCCGCGGGTGCCGGCTTCACTGCTGTGTGGTGCTGGTGCCGTGCTGCGGCCTCTCGGGTGTCGCGCTCGCGCGTCTCTGTCGGAGCGCCGTGCGGAGCGGTCGTCGTCGGCCAGTGTACCCGCGCGAGACTAAAGTCGCGAGGCGCGCGCGAGTGCCGCCGCGGCCCTCCGCGCGCCTATTCCCGTCCTTCTCCTCTCGGCCGTTCGCCAGCCCCGGCTCTTTCGCCCGTCGCCCGGCCATCTCGCTGTATGGCGGCGGCTCCGAGCGCACCCACGCGCGCGAGTCGCACTCACGAATTTCACTCACGCAGCGCCGCGGTGCCCACACACGCTCGGCCCGAATTCACGATGTCCCTTATGGCCATCGGCCGTCTCGCGGGGCCCCCTTCCTCGCCTTTTTTTTCTCAGCTCCTGCCGGCGAGGCAAGGTCGCGCCGGTGTAACACGTTTTGGGCGATCGCAGAGATAGCGCGCGTTGCGTCATCGTGCATATCGGATGCAGCCCATTCTGTAAGCTTGGCGGACGATATCGCGCTTTTTTGGACACCTACGCAAAATCAGGTAAATGCCAATTGAAAGCGCATTCTCGTAAAGCAAAAAGGTGGACAATTTCAAAAATTAGTCTAATTAGTGACAAATCAATTTTTTCAAAAAAAAATTAAGCCTTTCTAAGTCTAAATCGATATCGCATTCTTTGACACCTACAGGTACATAAAATCATATCAATGTCCATGAAAGCGTACTTTCATAAGCAAGAGTGAAAAAATAAAAAAATCACTCTTTTTCAGAAAAAAATTATGACTGTATAAGTTCGAGTGGATCAATTATCACTTAAATCAAGTGATTTTTCACTCTTTCTCTTTCATGTTTTAAGAATAAATTAACTCCATTTAACGCGCGCTTTTAGAATAAGGACTATTCGAGTATTGTTTTTGTATTTTTTGTTATAGACCCCACGAAAAATATGTTATCTAAAGTAGTAAAAAAAAACTAAAAAATTAGCATAAGTACAGCTTTCAAGATTCTTTAGAATCAGGAAAAATCCACTTTGAACTATAAAAATAACTTATTTTCAAAATAGTCCTGGCGTTGTAATATTTCATCTTCATACTTACGATGGAAGGTATCATCTAGTGTACTTAATAAAAAGATTCATGATGTTTAATTATTGTAGGTCATTATAAGAAAATCAACCCAAAAAAAATGATTTTTTTGACGATTTTGGAGTAAATTTACAGAATAAGGCCCAGGGTCAGGGTCGATCGATGGAAAGCGGTCGTTATTGAGCGCGCCGGATTTGGGCGCGGACGGCCGCGAAGAATCACCGAAGGGACTGCGAAAAGGCGCTCCCTCGTTCCTCTGCATCACTTACCTCGGTCTCTTCCTCCTCCTCCTCCTCCTACTCGTCGTAGCGTCGCTGCTTTATTTTCATTCACCGATCCCGGTCAAGGCCGCGCACGCACAAATATACCGCGTCTTCGATATATCCGAGTGTGCGTCCCTCGAAAATCCCCCGGCTTTTTTATAAGCCCGCGTGGAACCGGAGGCACATTCGCAATCGAGTTTGCGGGCTGCACGGAGAAATCTGGTGAGGATGTGAAAGAATAAGCAACGACCATGTTCTCCATTACTATAATACTTTTATTTTCCTCTTTCATTTTTCTTTTTATATAACGAACATAAAAAAAACATTCTTTTTATTAAAAAAAAAAAAAAAAGTAAAAGAACACATCAAACACGTGTGTACACATGAGACAAACGTAAACATCACGAACGTGGCGAGGTTTTCTATAATGGTCGTGCGAGTCAGCGTCTTCGTCGAGGGTAATGGTTATACGCTAGATATACATATTTTTTTTCTGTCTTAAAAAAGAAGTCGCGGATTATTTTTAAGGATGAAATCAGTGACACGCGCCGCTCGATTTGCACAATAAAACGCTCCTTCGCCGGAGATGGATACGATGCGCGCGCTTGTCGTCAATCGAGCTTGACACACGCCGCGCGGTACTGATGGCTCGGCTGAGCATTACTCTCTTGAACTTGAGCGAAATCGCGCGGTTACGTAAGTTTTTTTTTTTTTTTTTTTTAACGTAGAAACGGTAGTCCCGTCGACGCACATTTAAATACACGAGACTTGTGCATATTTATTAGAGACAATCTCGTATTGAGTATACTTAATAACACAGGCGTTACAGGGATTAGACGATAATTAACGGGTTCGCGCCGCCGGCGCGCGGCAAAGAAACACACAGTGAGATCATCGTTATTGGTTGACGTTTGTCGCGGCATCCGCAAGACGGACGCCGCCGGCTGTTTACATCGTGGATTAATACGCTTCTCCTCCCCCAATCGGCTGGACTGGATGTCTAGATATTCTCGCTTAAAAGAGAATTGACACAATCCCGTTCTCTCCGATGGCGTGTGCGCGCGCCCACGCGCCTTAGCCGGAAAGAGAGTTCTTCCGTCATGTAGTTTTTTTTTGGATATTTCATCGATATACCACCGACCGAGCGTGTGTGTGGCCTCCGCTGCACGCACGCCTTATATTTATTTTTTTTCCTCGCGGACGGATTCCAGTGATCGAGCCGATAAATATAGCGAAATTCGTCAATCGACTTCTCTTTTGGTTTTCTTTTATTGTTCCCGTTTTTTCTCAATGATTTCCGCGAAGTTTTCGAGCAAGGTGCGTGCAACCTCGGCGCACATCTCCTTTTCTTACTTTGCGCAAGCTCTAAGAGCGAGCCACGGCGATTCTAGCATGCAACGTACGTTTTTCTCGTCCTCTACCTATCCTGGACTCTACACCTCTCCCCAGTAAATGCTCGCATTTATTCACTTTGGTCTCGGGGCGAGACCAAAGAAAAGCATTAAATTTCATTTCTCCGATATTGCAGCGTTCATCTGTACCTTACGGTGCCCGTCTCGACCCGTAAACGTAGCTCTCAACGCAATCGTCAAGACAAAACAATCAACTAGAGACAAATATACGTTTATATACCCTTTTTATTATAATTGTGCGTTAACATTTTCATTTTTTCATCTTTTACTTTTATATAGATGTAAAATCAATACTAAAACTCTATCATTAATCAACGATTTTCGTAAATCTCGTTTTCTTACAAACTATCTTAAAAAAAATAAAAATAAAGAGAGAACTCGTCCCTGAGATGACATTAGTTGCGATCGAAGTTAAATTGCACAGTACGAAAGCCGCATCTAGCAATTAACTCGAGAACGCGCGATGACGAAACTAAACAATCGCGTGAATTGCATAAAAAATAAAGAAACTCAACACGTCGTTAATCGACAAAGCGGTGCGTCCAATAAACGTCTAATTCGTCTTCCTAATCGGGCGCTCCCGGTGCATCTTTGGTAGCATTATAATGACTAGAAAACAGTGCTCCTCCTTTTTCTTTAAAAAAAAAAAGGCAGCGCTCGGCGAACGTGGCTTTCGATGAGTAGGACAAAGTACAGCAGTGGTTGGCATTGGCATTGGCTGGGACTCAGTCGAACAGTGGCAGTGACGGACGTGACGTGGTGCTCGGGGCTTCACTTGATGGAGGAGGGCATGGGCGAGCGGCGCTCGTGCGACGCCGGCATCGGCAGGGCCAGCGAGGCCGGCAGGCTGGCCGTGCTGCTCACCGTGCTGTCGAGCTTGCGGGCCTCGTGCTCCAGCAGCACCGCGTCCAGCGTCGGCTCCTGCGACACGGTGCGCAGCGAGTCGCCCAGCGCCTGCCGCAGCTGCTGCATCTCGCGACCGGTACGCGAACTCCTGCGGACAGAAATCATCGTGCGCTCGAATTACCTACTCGCTAAATATGAAAATG
>JAXIUT010000009.1:29615641-29626162 GCA_035586675.1 Eurytoma californica | reverse complement strand
GGACTTTTTTTAAACCTTAAAGAGGTGTTTGAATAACAATTTCCAGTGAACATACCTGACTCTCGAGGCGTATCACCTGCTGGCGGTGGCTCTGCTCGCGCGCCTCGAGCAGCTTCTCGGCCTGCAGCTGGGCCGCCCGGCAGCGCTCGAGCTCGCTGTTGCGCTCCCTGGCGAGGTCGATGGAGTGGGCGTGGCTGTGGGACGCCTGGGACTTGAGCCTGAGGATCTCGGCCTCGCGCTCCGTCAGCTGGCTCTCGAGGCGGCGCAGCCTCAGCCGCAGCTCGCGGTTCTCCTGCTCGAGCTGCTCGAGCCCGTAGCCGCCGAGCTCGGCGTGCGCCTTCTCCTGGCGCTCGTAGCTCTTGCTGCGCACGCAGCTGGAGCGCGCCGTCGCCAGCTGACGCTCCAGGCTGCGCCTGTCGTTCTCCAGCGTCTTCACCTGGGGGAGGACAGAGCGCGACGTGTTGTATATGCATGGTTGAGACCTTTGCACGCTCCGGTGGACGCGCTCGGGGGGTTGCCGGAAAACGGTTACTCTTGATGGAGCGATGACTTTAGTTTGGAATTTATTTAATGATTTAACGCGCGGCTACTTTGTTAAAAGTATAAATGCATTTTTTTATGACTTTTTCCCAAAATCCCAAAGGTTGTATAAGTTACAGTGAAAAACAAAATTTTCTGAAAATTTCGGCTAAAAACAACGGTGGCCCATTAAATCAAATTTACATTTTGAGTTTTTTGTTAGTTTTATCGTACGTAAAATGCACAAAATTTGATTCAAATTTATCCAAACATTTAGTGCAAATTTTAGACGTTGAAATTACAAAGTTTACTGGAACTTTTTAAAAAGAACACTTATTTTTTTGTATCTTTATGTAATTTACATACATTTAGAGAAAAATAATGTACAGTTATTTGTTCAAAATTATAGAACTTTGTACAGAATTTAATAAAATTTTGAAATAATTTTATTCAAACATCCTGAAAGATTTCAGAATTTTTTAGCTCCATCACGTTTTCTGTAATGTTTTTATATATTTTTGCAAAATTTGATTGGTAGAATGTGTGAGAAAACTTAACTGCTAAAACTTTTCTAAATTTTAACGAAACTCAATGAACTTTCTGATAGAAGATCAGATTTAAGATTTTTCCTCATTGGAAAAGTACAGTAGAAAATTGGACGTTATATTTAAAAAAATAAAAATCATATATTTATTTATGCCTACTCTCTAAATCTCATTCAGTGAAATTTCACTAATTTTCAGTTCATAATTCCCTGAACGAGATGTAGAGAGTAGGAAATTGCGCGTAATTTTTTTTCTTCAAGTCTCTCTTGAATTTGTTTATTCAATTTTACTGCATAATTAAGATGTCCCCAATGAGATTAAAAAAAATAGAAATCAAGATATTGCTATTTAATCTCCAATCCACTCCAATCTCAAAGCATTAAATTTCAATTTATATTTTATCAATTTGTCAGATCCCATCGAATTTGACAAAAGCCGATTAAAATTCAAGTGTCGTTCTACAAGTAATAATCCTCATCGTAAACATTTAAATTTCATAACTTCAATTAGCCACTCCGATATTTTTAAAGAAACGCCACTCTCAACCTGCGCCGATAAGTGCCCCAAAGATACCGATAAACCGTCGCACTAAACAAACAAACACTACCAGTCATCGTCCGCAAATACCTCCGATTCTCGGAACGGCCCTCGAATCCGCTCTCATCTCCGCGCCCGTAATTTTCGCTAGATCCTATAAAAAGAGAACAAGTCGCCCACCTTATCAGCGAGGGTGTCGAGCTTGACCTTGTACTCGGTGCGCTCGCGCTGAACCACCTGCAGCTGGCGCAGGAGCTCCTCCTCCTTGTTGCTGGAGCTGCTGGTGCTGGCGTTGTCGCGGGGCCAGCTGGCGAGTCGGAGCTGCGCCTCGATCTCCGAGCGCAGCACCTCCGCGTTCGCCACCTCCTTCTGCAGCCGGGCCACCTGGCTGTTCAGCATCTCGTTCGCGTGCCGGTGCTCGCACAGCGACTGCTGCACGTTCTCCAGGCGCTCCGACACCACCCGACGCTCGCTCTCCGTGCTCATCAGTTGCTTTTGCAGCTGTGCAACCCCCGTGAGGAATTTAGTTTGACAATCAGCTTTTTTATCGTTGCGGCGGTATTTTTTTTCGATAATACGTTTCAAGGGATTTAGTAGAATGATTTCGATAAAAGTGTAGTGCGCAATTGACGACGATTAGTAGAATGAGTTCGATAAAAAAAGGTGCAGTGCGCAATTGACGACTTTTTTAGCATATGGTATTCGTGCGTAAAGCACTTTTAAGAAATCGCACGTAAAGTAAGTGCTTGTTATTCGGGAAAACGTAATAAACAAAATAATTTATAAGGAAATAGTTAATAATGTAAATGGTATGCATAATAATCAAACATGTATATGAAGCCTTCGCTCTATTTAAGCTCCAATTTACTTGTAATTAATTAAATTTCTGCGAATAATAATGTAATATTAAAATATAAATCATTCATTAAAAATAATATTATAAATATTAATTAACATTCATCGAATTTTGGATGCACGTTAAAGAAATTTTAAACTATTTTCTACTTCCTTCTACTAAAAATTACAATACTTAATTTTATTGTTCTCGCGGACTAACTTTGTAAGAATAATTATAATAGTCTCTTAGCAAATTTACTAAAGCTACAGTAAGATTTTATAGATTTTCAAGAAATTTTGAAAAAAAAAATACTAGTAAATATTATAAGAAACTCTCCATTCAATATTCACGAAAGTATGCCCACTTTCCATTCATCATTCACGTATTTTTCAGTGAATATGCACTCATTTTTCAATGAATATTCACTGACTGTGTAAGTGGATGATTTTGCTGACCCATTCACTGATTATTCACTTTTACAGAGAGACCTGATCCTCACTAATGTAAATAGTGAATTAATATTCACTGTAAAACACTGAACGCTCACTCGATACAATTCAGAGAGCATTTGTAATTTTTCCAACACCAGCCTGTGAAGACATTGAAATTGACCATTGCAACTTGAATAGAGTATTCTCTATTGAATAGAGTATTCTCGTGTGCAGAACCTTGCGCTAACCGGGGTTCAAAAAAGTTCGCCCAAGTCCCGATCCTCTATACGAATAATTTAGCGCATGGAAAATGGAGACAGGATCCGGGGCTCATTCACCATTGAAACGTACACCGCGCTCGCGGCGATCGGTCATTTTTCCGCGCTCGCTGTAGCAAACCTGTTTTATTTTTTCCGTGTCGCTCTGCGAGTGCGCGTTGACTTCGATGAGGGTCCTGTGCAGTTGATTAAGCTCGGCCTTCATGTCGCTCTCGTTGCTGGCCCCCTTCTCGAGGGCGTCGTTCATCTGCTCGATCGTGCTCTTGAGAGAAACGCAGCGCTCCTCCAAACTGGTTATCGTCCGCGCCTGGCCGTCGCAGCGCTCTTGCAGCTTCTGCGACGCGCGAAATTCGTTACTCGCATAAAAAATTGCCCAGTCGCATAATTTTATTTCGGAAAATTCGGACGATTGCTTACCTGCACGGTGGCGTCCTTCTCCTGTAGGATCATCTGCAATCTTTGCAAGTCGCCTTCGAGCTTCAGTCGGTGAACCTCCATTTGCGTCGCGCGATTTTCGTTCTTACTCAGCTCGTCCTTTAACATCCGTTTTTCGCTTTCGAGCTTGTTCAGTGCTTGCTTCAGTTTCTCCACTTTATCCTGCAGGTGAAAAGGTCGAGGTGAGTCGATTGCCTTTTAAAATAAAGACAATGTTTCTTTGTATTTGAACGCTTACTTCGTATTGCACCTTTTCATCACAGCCACTGCTAACAGCCATTTCGAGGTGGTATACTTTTTCTTTGAGCCGCTCGACTTCGTCGGTCTTTTCTACCAGCTTTTCATTCTACAAATACAAGTATTTTTAAAACACTATGACAGATTCCGACATAAATTAAGCGGTATTATTAAGACCTCGATGAAAGAAACGCCTTACGTAATTTTCACATCGTGACCCCTCAAAAATTAATTTTATACCAAGGATGCATCAGTGTATAAGTGCGCAGGTGCAAAAGTGCGTAGGTGCATAAGTGGATAAATATATCATGGTGAACCTGTAAGCATTTTTTTAATCAACGCGAACTTTTTATTTTATTCGTCAAATTATTTCGAATTGAAATAAAATTCTAATTAAACATATAATAAAAAAAAATGATCGCTACACACCTGTCCTTGCAAATACGTCTGCTTCTGTACAAGTTTCGACTCGAGCGAGTTCTTTTCCTCCTGCAAATTGCGCATACTGTTCACCACAGCGGTGAGCTTAGTGTCAAGTTTAGTCTGACCCTCCTGAGCCTCGAGTAATTGTTTCTTCGTGCTGTTCAATTCCGTCTTGTAGTCGTCCTGAGGGATAAAGATCTCATCAATTACTGCTCCTCACATCCATGCGATTAGCGTCAGACTTACTCTCTCGCGCTCGATTTGAGCGACCTGTTGCATAAGACATTTTACGCCTCTCCTCACGGCTTCCGGATCAACGTCCAATATTGGTTCGCCACGGTTTCCGTCGGAATGTTCGTGCACTAAAACGCAGAAATATCGATTTTCCTAATTTATCACTATTTATTTTCTTTTCAATGTACAAAATATTAAATTTTACATCCTTTTTTTTTTAAATATTATTTCATATTTTTCGTAATATTTTGTAAGTATCCACTCTGCAGTAAATGTGAGTTAGTGAAATTGTCTCACATACACCTATTTAGCGTTAAAAAGTAAGTTTAACATTACATTTACTATAAAAAAATGGGAGGTGCCTAGAATGATCACGTTGAATTAATTTTATTGATGAATTAATTCACTTATTGCGGACGTTACTGGTATGAGTACCTTCTGGGCATAATTAATTCAGAACATTTGTCTAAATTAACTAAAAGAATTAATCATTAAAAAAGTCCAGAAAAAAAAACTATTCATATTAGTACCGAAACTTCGTTAATAAATAAATTAATCGAAGAAATTTGATCATTCGATGATCATCAAATTCAACAATCTTCTTTAATAAAATTATTTCAACATGATCATTTGACCACCTTTGAATACCCGCTATCAACGAACGTTCGAGTCTGTTATTTACGTTATATTATAAATTAATAATGAAAACTATCATCGTTTCAGCGCATTTCACGGTTAGTGCTCACGACAATTGATTAACAAAATGAAAATAATCGAAAAGCAAATTCCACTAACTTCTAACGGGACTGTATCGCCTGGTGGGGCTGGACAGCTTGAACGGCATGTTGAGCGAGCCGTCGAGCTGTATGCCGGCGATGCGCCTGAGCGTGAGCACGACGCTGCTGAGCTTCTGCTCGAGGTCCTTCTTCTGGGCCTCCATCTGGCCGAGCTGGCCGTCGAGGGCGCGCACCCGGCCCTCCGAGCCGCCCAGCCGCGTGGTCAGCTCGTTCAGCTGCTGCTTCGCGTCCGTCATGCAAACCTCCAGATTGTGCTTGTGGTCCTCGAGGGCGCGCTCCCGGCACCGCGCCTCCTCCAGCCGCTCGAGCAGCTCCTGCTCGCGGCCGCGCATTCGGGCCTCCTCCTCGTCGGAGCGCGAGCGCATCTTGCTCATCTCCTGCCGGGTCAGCTCCAGGTTGCTGTCGAATTCCCCCATCTAATCGGGCAGAGCGAATGGAATTAAGATGCCGTATTCTATGTACGGTGTAAAAAAATTGTTTAGTTAACACTACGGGGTCCTATGCGTTCATTTTATTTATTATTTTTTAGCAGCTACTTTGATCTAGATGAGTTACTTAAAACATCTGCATGGCTACATGCCTATATAGGAAAAATTTCAGAATCTAAAGTAAAAAAAAAACCGTCGAAACATCTTGACGGCAGGCGTCTAAGGTAGACCAGTGGAGCTTTACTGAGGAGCCCGCTCCACTGGTCGAGGGCGAAACGCTTGTATCTGATTGGGGTTTCTCCGCATTCACATTAGAGTCTTCAAACTAGAAGACCACCGTTGAATGCGTGAGAATATGCCTTTTTGGTATAACTTTTACTCAGTAACATCGAATATTCTCCTCAAAAATGCTAAAGTAAAAAAATTAAGTCAGTCCGTCAGGTCAAAGCATACTAGTAAGTGTATATACAATTTTATAATTGTCTGAATATTAATTCTCTTGCCGATATCACTTGTTACAGTATCCTTTCACAATAAAAGATGAAATAATAATTTCAAATTTCATCAAGCAAAATTAATATTTTCCATCTTCTCACTTTTGAGAAATAACCACATTAATAAAAAATAGTGGTTTTTTAAACGAAAATAATCTTTTAATACTCGATGCATTTTTCTTCTCGCCACTTACCTGTTTTTTCATTTGGTGCAGTTGAAGTTGCAGACGCTCACGTTCCTCCATCTCATTCATAAGCTTCGCCGTCAGTTCCTTTTCATTATTTTGCGCTTGAGCATTATTCTGATGGGATTTTTCTATTTCTTCCTGCGCCAGTCGCAGTTGCTGCTGCGTTTGTAACAGTTCGCGTTCAGTCTCGCGCAGGTTGCTCTGCAAGCGATTCCTATCCTCCTCCAAGGAAGTCTTCGCGTCTTCTAGACCTATTTTGCACACAACATACAATTTATTACGATTTTCACTTGCAATGTCATAACTAGTTCATTCCATTTTTCGTACCACAGTTCGTTTAAATAGTACCTAACGAACTGCAATTATAATCTAATTAAAATTTCGAAATAGTTTGGCTGTTCTCCGTAGCGTGATAAAATTGTTTTTTTAAAAGTTCTTGGTATAATAATTTGACTCCTCATTTGCGCTATAAACTGAACAGTTTATAGCGAAAATGTGGAGTCAAATTATTATACCAAGAACATTTAAAAAAAGATATGACGACTTTTAATCATTTCGTTAAATTATATTAAATGATTAAAAGTCTTTATGTCGGAAATAGAATGCTAGAAAGCCACCAATTAAAAATTTTTAATAAATAAATAAATAAATTACCAGCAAACTTTTGCTTCATTTCTTCAAGAGTACGAGCTTGTTCTCTTTTGTCACTTTCTGATCGTTTAATACGATCCCTCAGTTCTTTATTACTATTATGGTATTTGTCCTTTTCGCACGTGCAATCGGCCAGCTGACGGCGAACATCGATAAGTTCTTTTCTTGAGGTTTCGATTTGTACTTCCGCTAAAACAGTATTATTTTAAATCGATCTATCTAAAATAACTTTTCGTAAATTTTTAACACTTTCACAACTTACCCTCTTTTAATTTACGGTGTATTTCCTGCAGTTGATTATGAAGTTCTTCTATACTATCCTCTCTCATATGAAGCTGCACTTTCAGTTCTTCGTTCTCTTTGAGCGTATTCTCCTTCTCGTTCTTTATCTCTTGAATTTTCAACTCAAGCTTCAACTTCTCCTCGTCTCCCTTAAGCTTAGTTTCGTCCAGCTTATTTTTTATTCTATTCAATTCATCGCGCATTTTGTTCATGACAATGCGGTCTTGCTCAGCGTGAGTCGCGGCTTCTCTACGAAGTCGTTCCACGCTTTCTTTCTCACCCTCCAATTCTCTTTTGACACTCTCCAATTTGTCTACAACAACTTGCTGATCTTGGTGAGCTAAATGACAAGTAATTTTAATTAAATTTATACAAAAATTTTATTTGCACAGCTTTAACGAAACTTTACCGATTAATAGTGCTTGCTGCTTGTCGTTTTCGGCTCTCAAGAGAGTTTCCTCGTGCTGCTGACACAAATTTTCCATGTGATGTACTAACTCCTCTACGCGTTGACTCAACTGACTGATTTCGTTTTCCTTTTCGTTTTCTAATTGGGACAAATTTTGCTGCAACTTCTTTTCCAGATTGTTCTTTGTTTGTTCCTGTAATATAAAATTTGTTCATAGAACTGACAAGTATTAAAAGAAGCGCGAAAGAATAAGTTGCTTTCATAAATGTCAATCAGTTTGTATGACATGCCTTTTCATCGTTGAGTTTCCTGACTGCTTCCTCATTTTGTCTCTTCAAATTCATCAGCACAGTTTGAAATTCGGCCTCCTGTTTCTCGCTCAGTTGCGTCAGCTTTTGTTTGACGTCGCGTGCGTGATTCTCCGAGTTTTCTAGTTCCTTGGTCAATCGCTTTATTTGACCCTTGAATCCCTCTTGTTTTATCAATAATTCCTGATGCTCTTTTTCCAGCTGTACCTTCTTCGCGCGCGTTGCTTCGAGATTACTGTGGGCATCGTATATATCGGCTTCGAGCGCTTCTTTCTCGCTACGAGCAGAAGCAAGCAGCTCTTGTAGTCTTTGGATTTCCTTTTCGCTGCTTTCCAAAAGAACCTAAAAGTAATGCGTTTTCTTATTTCTGTACAGGTTACTCTCATGATGTAGAAGAGTGAAAATTTCAAAAAATCGCTCTATTGGAGTGAAAAGTCACTCTTTTTCAGAAAAAACTCAGCCACTCGAAGCTCGATTGGCTGAGATATCACTCGCTTCGTGTGGTTTTTCACTCTTCCACATTTCGAGAGTAGGTGTAATATTAAAGCTTCGAAAGTATAATTGAATATGTTAGCTAATGCAGTAGAAAGTAGACGCTTTAACAAAGAATCTACTTTTTCTAAAAAAGTGTTTTGTTCAACCCGTAAGATGTGATAATGAATGAAGCTAAAATTGTAGACTTATTACTTTATAGTTTTTGAGCTGAAAGCTGTATAATGCTGTTTTAATTTCTTCAAAAGTAATTAAAAAATAACATTATTTCAAATATTCATAATTCATTCAGTTCCTACTTTCTTTTTTCACGATTCTGCTGAATAATACAAAAGTTTAAAAAACCCTGTAATCTAAGCCAGTTGTGAAATTAATATTGGAAACTTAGTTCGAATGATCAACTTATACAAACCAGATTAATTGTAATTATGTATTTGAACCGATTTTTCAGAAGTACATTCGCCCTTTTTAAGTTAAAAAATATCAAATCTATGTAAAGTATAGTCAATAGTTAAAAATAAAGCTCACAAATGCGTTTAAACCGCAGCATTGCATTACTAATTTCAATGCAATGCATTTTTATTTTTAATTACTGACAATTTAAAAAAATATTTCACTTGCTCAACAAAATCCGAAATCCGAAATCTGATACTCAAATTTTTCATGAATTTTGCATTTGTCACATGTACTCGCAAAGTGCAGGTATGGTCCGCCCACTCTCGATAGTAAAACTATATAACGAATTTCAGTTCAAACTAATTATTGCTATTAAATTAAACGAACGGCAAATTATTGAGAAATCAACAAACCTGCTTCTCTTCATTGTCCTTGACAAACTCCTCCAGGTTCCTGTTGATCCTCTTGATGGTCTCGCTAAGCTGTTCGTGCCGCTGCTTCCACCTCATGACCTCCTCGCCGAGCCCCTGATTCTTCTTGAACTGACAGGAGAGCTGATTGCTGAGATCCCCGCGCTCCCTGGTCACCTGCGCCAGATCCTTCTCCACCTTCTCCTTCTCCATCTCCAGGAACTTGAGCCTCTCGTGGGCGTTTTGCTTCTCCGCCTCCAGATCCAGCCTGGTCTGCTCGGCCTGCAGCAGCTCCTTCTTCAGCGAGCCCAGGTCGCCCTGCTGGTCGGCGCACTGCGAGGCCAGCTGCGCCCTCTCCTCGCTCGCGTGCCTCAGCTCCTCCTGCAGCCTGGCCAGGTCCTGCTCGTGGCTCGCGCACACGTCCTGCAGCTTCCCGGCGAGCTCCTGCAGGTCCTGCCGGTCGAGGGTCGCGCGCTCCAGCTCCAGCTCGATCTCGGCCCGCGCCTTCTCCACCTGCGCCAGGTGTCCCTCGGACTCGAGGCGCTGCTGCTCCAGGACGTCGCGCGCCAGCGCCGCCTTGTTCAGCTCCTCGCGCACCCCCAGCAGCTCCTCGCGCAGCTTGCTCGTGCGGTCCTCCTCGGCGCGCAGGCTCGCCTCGCGCAGCTCGCACTCCTTGTTGAGCCGCTCGACCTCGGACTCCAGGTAGGACTTGTCGTCCTCGAGGCTGCGGCAGATCTTCTCCAGCTTCGCGTTCAGCTTCTCCACGCGCTCGCAGTCGGCGCTCAGGGACTCGATGGCGCTCGCGTTCTCGATGCGGCCCTTGTCCAGGGTCATCTTCTCGCCGCGCACGCTGTCCAGCGCCTTTTGCAGGAGCTCGCGTTCTTGGGCGAGCTGCAGGCTCTGCGAGCGCAGAGAGTCTATCTGCGCGATCATCTCTTTGCCCTTTTCTTCTAGGGCGAGCGCGTGTTCTTCGAGGTTCTCCGATTGCTTGCGGGATAGAGTTAGCTGCTCTTTGCCGGTCTGTAGCTTCACCTATTGAACCGATCATATTTTTCATTCTTGTTTTTTTTACGGGATAATGGAACTGTAGATATACTCTTGAGGGAATTAAATCATCATTTTAGAAATGGAATGTGCAAAGATTGGATTTTAGAAATTTATTGTTTTATGCAGCTTCTCTTCAAAAAAA
>JAXIUT010000009.1:29597418-29607672 GCA_035586675.1 Eurytoma californica | reverse complement strand
AAAATCAGAATATTCGTAGTAATTAATTCAGACCATACAGCAATTAAGCGCAATTTAAAAGCGTTAAAGAACAAAAAGAGTTGCGCTGAGGAACGAGGGCCTGTCTCGTAAATCCTCGTTCAATAAAAAAAAAAAAGAAAAATGAAGGTTCGAGTTTGTCGGAGTTAAACGGGAAATAGCGAAAAAGAAAACAAGAAAAGTCGAAGGGACCCGGGGAAGGGGAAGAGAAGGAGGAGGAGGAGGGTAGCCGTGACTGGCAGTGTCTCGCGTGATTAAAAGCGCCTTCGCGACGTCCCCCTTCCCATCCCGAATCCTCGTGCTCGCCTCGTCCACCCCTTGTACACACGTAAGCCGTTCGCGGATCCGCGCGCCGCATCTACACGCCTCATCTTCGATTGGTCGGCCCGCCGGAAGCGACTCGGGGGAGTCGCGCGCCGTTCGTCTTCCGAATGATTCCCCCGATTAACGACACCGTCGGCTCTCACGACAAAAAAAAATAAGGGAATAAACACGAGAGACGAATAGCCGCAGGAGATATGCGGAAGCGGAGGGAGAAAAGGGAGGGAAACGCGGCGAGGCGGTGGGTCTGGAGAAGCCGCGGGAGATGTGAAATGCGACTGTGGGCTCGCCCATACACCTGGCACTGAAAGGTACCAATCGATCAGGCGCGTAAGCCGAGCTTGAGCCGAAAGCTCTCGGCGTGAGCGCGCGCGGACAAACCCGGCTAACTTTCGCGGCGGATCTGATATAGCCGTTAACCCCCCGCCCGGCTAATTGCCAGCCCCTGTGTGCCACCGCATAATAATCGCCGCCGGTCGAGCTTGCGCCAGATACCCGGAAAATTCAAAATCGACCATTTTAACGCCGATGTAATAATTCGGTAACTTCCACTTCGCTGTCTGCGCAGTCGTTATACTGCCTTTAGTTGCGGAACTCTACTGAAGAATTAATTAAAATACTCTATTCTCATAATGCGAAAGAATGAAATGTCCAAAAAGTTACTTTTATAATGTTTAATAAAAAAACTTGACTTGTTTAATAAAAAAAGCTCGACTGACTCAGCTACACTAAGAAATTTGGTAAAAATTACTATACTTTATGGGACAGTGGTCACAGACTTACATTATGAAAAAAATGACCATAATTTATAGTAAAATTTATCAAACAGTATTGTAAATTTTCATATAAATACAGTAAATTTTACTGTAAAGTACAATCAATTTTACTATAAAGTATAGTAATTTTTTCCAAAATGTCTGTGACCACTTTCCAAACAGTATAGTAATTTTTACTATATTATTTCTCTCAATGTATGCACTTGAATGGTTTTCTTATTCTGAGGATTGAAAGTTTCCAAAATAGTTTCACACATAGAAAATTTCCCTCTAAAATTTATACAAGAATTTTTCGGTAGAGTGCGAAAAAAAATCATAATTGTAAAGCAAACAGTACACGCTAGATTTTTCACGAAAAATCTCAAATAAAATATGCTAACTTCCAGTAAAAAATTCTGTGATTTTCCACAGAAATTTCCTCAAATAAACGCAGGATTACAATTTTTTTCCATTCATTTTCACGGGAAAATTTTCTCCGTGTCAACGCAGCAACGGAGGCACCAACGAAAAATACTCGGATTACGCGTTCCATCAGCTCCGCGCGCGAGAGATAAGCTCCGGCGCCCCGGCTAATTAGACTCCGCATTGAAAGCCTGCGCCAAGTCGTGTGCAACGCCCGGCGCGTTCCTTATCGTCCGCAAACGTGGAAATTTTAACACTCGCCGAGCGGAGAAACGACATAGACAGAAAGAGAGAAGGAGACGTAGGGGGAGAAAGGCCTGGAAGAAAACTAGGCTGCTAAGAGCGGATGTCAATGATTTCGATACCGAGTGGATGGAGCGCACTTCACGGAGCCGATAAAGAATCGCCCGGTCTGGAGCGCGTCGGTACAAAGTTTACGAGACGAGCGAAGAAAGAAAGAGAGAGAGAGGCCAGACGGAGAGTCAATAATTAGCCTCCGCGGAAAGTGTCGATCGTCGATGTCGCGCCGGCCGGAGATAAGCGCGCCCCGCACATTATACACATCCCGTGTGCACGTACTTAAACAACAACACGAGCGACGCGAGCGACGCGAGCACGTGCCGCCTGCACTATACGGAATAGCAATATTCTTGTTATTTTTCGCCCACTCCCGCTCCTCCCTCCCCCGCCGCCGATATTTCACTCGAACCCCGGCGTTGACAATAACACGGCGATTTAATAATAATTTAGTAAGCGAGTCCGGCTCGCGCTCGAGTTTATCGAAATAAAAATGTCGCCGATGTGCCCGCTTGGTGCTTAATGAATCATCGCCGCGACGGGGTAAAGTACACTCGCGCCGATCAATGAAAAACGGTTCAAAATAGATCGCCGTGAAACTGAAGAAGAAAGAAAGCAGTCGAGAGGCGAGCGAAGCGAGCGTACAAAGAGCGGAGTTCAAAAAAAGGGGGTGAACTCACGGGTATCATGTCGTCGGCGGCAGACGGTCAAGCAGCGGCAGCAGGCGGCGGTGGCGGCGGCGGCCAAAGCACTGACAAGGGAGGAAGGAAGGACTCCGCTGGCTGGCGGCAGTCCTGCCCGACTCGCGTGCGCCCGCCTACACCTATCGCGGGGGGGAGCGCGCTCGCCCCCCCGGCCGAGCCCGTCTTTTTCAGCAGGGGCTCGTGCACCTGCCGCCTCTACCCCCCTCCTCCCCGGGCGCGCCGCGCTCACCCCGTCGCACTTTATTATTCCACCGTCGGCCGCGAGTACACGTGTCTCGTCGCGGCCGAAGGTGCGGGAATCCCAGGATTTCGCCGTGACGCGTCGGGAGTCGACGAATTCGCGGCGGAGGAAAAACAAACGGGGGGGTGGGAGGGATGCGATTGCCTATAACGAAGGAGGCCGGGGCATTTCGTTATCGCAGCCTCGAGCTGTTGTGCATTCGGGATAGAGCCGGCGACGGGGCCTTATCTGCCGAGCGGCGCCTGCACTTTTCTCCGTCGGGCTGGCACGCGCGGCGACCCGCCCGAGGAATTTTATTGCCCGCGCGCACAAACGCTCGCTCCGCATGCGAATGCACTCGCAGCGACAGAGAATAAAATGAGAGAGAGAGAGAAGAGATTGTTCGTAGAAAGAGAGGGAGGAAAGAAAAACACGTAAATAAAGAAGCGCGATATCGTGCCAGGTGAAATGGGCTGGCGCGCAATCATAACTCATCCATCTCGCGGCGCTCACCGTGCCTGGAACCGGCCTTGGGGCCCCCAGCCGCTTCCGCATCTCGCGAAAGAAAAGGCCGCGCTGCGCTTTAAACTCCTTTCGGCGCGACGTACGTGCGAGGATCTAGGCGCCGCGAGCCACTTAATTGCCGTGTCTCGCGTGAGGCGCAAACTTGGCGCAAAAAAAAAGGGAAGAGGTGCCGGCGAGAGGAAGTAGGGGTGGTTGGGGAACTGCGGGCTCCGCGCCGATCGGCAGCTCCGCTGCGGTCGTCAAGGAACCGAGAAACCGCATTTCAATATTATCGCATGATAAGATTGCATTAGACAGTTTATTGACGGAGCCTATCTGGACGCGGCGTGCGCCGCGGAGAAAAATCGACCTAGTCATAATAATTCTGTGCCAGTAGCGAGGCCCCGCGGGGTCCTCCACGACTAGATCCCGCGTACGTGACAAATGCTCCTTTCTTTTTATCCCCTTCGACCACTTGGGTATATATCTCTTCGGCGACGTGTAGATGCTACCGTAATGATTATATACGGTGGAATTTGGTTGTATACGGATTGCAGGAATAGTATTGTGGTAATAATGAGACAAAGTCACAGTATATACATTTTTTTCATAAGCTGTTTATTCAATTCATTTTGATATTAAAATCATCGCGTTGTCGCGCCGAGCGAGTCGGCTTCGCGCGTACACACACTGCAAAACACACTCGAGGCGCGTCCGTATCTCTCTCGGATTCGCAAGAAACAGCAGTCGAGATCAGAGCGCAGAGTTCGGGCACATGCAGCGTATTTATGAATACGATAAGAGAGAGAGATCAATCAATACGCGAGTGTGTGTCGGTACGTACATGTGCGTCTGATCAATGAAACATTCCACTCGTCGGCGATCGCAGCCGAGAAAATCCGACGCAATCTTACAACGTTCTTACGAGCTAAGGCGTTTTACCCTCTAAATCTCATTCAGTGAAATTTCGCTAATTTTCAGTGAGAGTCGGGGCAAACCAGTGAAAGTGACCTAATCTGCACTGGAAAATCAGCGAAATTCACTGAAAATTAGGGAAATTTCACTGAACGAGATTTAGAGACAATATGCTGAGGAGTACTTACAAAAATTACTACAAAAAATCGCACGACTCGACCGGGCGCATCCCCGGCCGCTATTACAATTTACAGCAGATAAACAATGTCATATGCTCGAGCTTATTTACACAATATGAAAAAGAAAGATAATTAAGACAGTCCTTGACGCGGGCAAACTATTAGGCTATATGTACACGGTGAGAGAGCGTCATCTGAGCAAAGCGAGCTCGTCTAGCGGACGACGCCCAGCGGCGGTTTGTGCTGCAGGCCGAGGAGGTCCTCCAACCTGTGGAACGGCAGCTGGATGTAGCAGTAAACGCAGTAGGGCAGCGGGTCCCAGTAGAGAAACAGCGCCTCGCGCTTATCAATAGCCCGGGCGGGCCGGTTGTCCGTCGAGCGCCAACGATGCCGACATCCCCGCCACAGCAGCAAATTCGCGTGGCCCGCGGACTGCGCCAGGTACGGCAGGCCCACGCCCACGCGGCAGCTCAGCACCACCAACTCGTCCGGCCGCTCCGCGGACGTCGCCAGCCGGAAGCTCAGGTGGCCGCTGAGCCCGGCCACCGATCCCCAGCCCCTCGAGAAGAACCGCTCCAGCCAGCGCGCGATCTCCGGCCGCTCCTCCGGCGTCAGCGAGCCCCCCTCCTCGTCCAGGCGGCAGCTCACGTTCGCCAGCAGCCGCGAGTCCCGCAGCGTCGTGCAGGTCAGGTAGTGCGGCCCCCCGGGGTCTCTCAGCAGCAGCCAGGCCCCCGAGGGCCGCGGCCGGCGCGCCACGCACTCCAGGAACTCCGCCAGCGTCCGCGGCAGCCGCAGCTCCGCCGGGCGCTCCCTCAGCCCCGCCGGGCCCGCGGGCAGCGCCAGGTGCGGCGCCCGCAGCCTCCCCCCCTCGTACAGGCCCGCCGCCTCGTCCAGGCTGCCGATCAGCCGGGCCTGCGGCGTCGGCAAGCCCAGCAGGCGCGCGCGCCGCTGCAGCTCCTGCGCGTCCGCCAGCTGCTGCAGCTGCTGGGCCCCCGGCACCAGGCACTCGCAGCCCAGCGGCTCCAGGTACGGCTTCGCCAGGGCGTCCAGGTAGCCCGTCCCGCCGGGGCTCACCGGCACGTACAGCCCCACGCCCTCGCGGCGCACTATGTCCCTCAGCGCCGCCACGTACGCCGCGGCGCCCCGCTGCTCCGGCCGCGGCAGCGCGTAGTAGCGCGTGCAGGCGCTCGAGAAGCGCGCCAGGCCCAGCGAGCCCTCCAGCTCGGCGACGACGACGCGGGCCCCGGCGGCGCGCAGGCCCCGCGCCAGCTTGATGGACTGCACGGTGCTGCCGCCGGTGACGAGGACGCAGCGCGCCCGGGGCGAGCTGGCGCGCGCGCGCCGCAGCAGCTCCAGCGGCATGCGCACCGTCAGCCAGAAGAGCCAGAGCCAGACGGCGAGCCAGAGCGCCGGGCCCAGGAGGCAGAGGGCCAGGAGGCGCTGGCCCAGGCGCAGCAGCCGGCGGAGGCGCGACTGCGCGGCGGGCGGCGAGGGCTCGGCGAGGCGCGACGGCGGCGGGGCCGGCTCCTGCAGCAGGCAGCCGGGCGAGGCGAGGCCGGACTTGGCGGCGGGCCAGAGGCCGCCCAGGCGGGCGCCCTCGCTGCCGCAGGCCGGCATGGTGCGGGCGGGCGGACGGCGCGGCCTCAGGACAGGGCCCGAGGCATGGCAGGGTGGGCCGCGCGGTACCTCGGGGCGCACACTCGGATATTTTTATCGCTCGGCACTTAACTTAACTCGGAGACCAGGGCCGACCGGACGGCTTCATTTGGATTTGCAAGTGTCGCCGCGCGAACTGAGGCCTGCCGAGCGCGCGCCCGCTCATTAATAGTCTCTGCACCGGCGCCCCGGGCTTATCTAATCGTCACCCGCGGCGGGCACTCGATAGTGGACCGGGCCGCACTCGCGTCCGAACTTTCAATTGACCGCGGCTGTTCGAATCGCGCGCCGCGCGGTGGCCGCGGCGCCGGCGCATGCGCCGTAGACTTCTGCGACTCCAAAATATATCCGGGACCAGCTGATGTTTACATCGGCGGTGAAAGGTGGTGTGACTATACGGTAAAGTAATTAAGTTGCGAGTGAAAATTGCGCGAGGAAAATGTCTTCGGAAGAGGAGAATGACGACTTGATGGATCTGGAGGAGATTCGGGATAAGATTCTCAGCCAGGGAAAAAGCGACCGCATGCAAGTCAGCGCTTGGGAGGACGATGACGAGGGAGTCGAGGATACTAGAGATGCCGATGGTCAATTAACTCTGCTTTTTCTCAATTAGTTCAATTATTTCATTGGCATTTTTAGTGTTTTATGCTAAATGCATTGCTCGTCCAGAGACTCATTGGTCAATGTTTCTTGTTTAGATCCACTCCAAAAAGATATCCTGGATGCAGCAGAGAATGGTCATCTCCTTAAAGTGAAAGGTTATTTTGAACTGGATCCTAAACTTATTGAGTGCGTAGACAACGATGGGTACACTCCACTGCACAGAGCATGTTACGGAAACCATGCTGATGTAGTTGAGGTAAATCTTTAGCGCTAATCAGATTTTATTTTACTGACTTGATTAAAAGATTTCTAAAAAAAAATATTCTCCATTTTTATTAATCTCATAATTTTAATTTCAGTTTTTACTAAAGTCTGGAGCAAAAATTGATGCTAAAACTCAAGATAATTGGGAACCATTACATTCAGCTTGCTGTTGGAATAATGTTGAGTGCGCTGCTCTTTTACTTGAACATGGGGCAAACATAAATGCTAAAAGCAAAGGTGATCAAACTCCACTGCATTTAGTGTCAGCAAGTTCTCACAATTCTCCATGCTTGCAACTTCTCTTACTTCATCCTGACATTGACTGGAGTGTGAAAAATTCTAGTGGAGATACAGCTTATGATATTGCTAAGCGTACAGGAAAATATTATCCAATCTTTGAAATGACTGAGCCTTGTTTAAATGAAATATAGACGTAATTTCTTGAAACATGCTATCTTATTTTTTAATTTTTGTACATATTTAAAATATAATTGCAAATATTTTTTAAATTTATTTAAACATTTCACAAGAATAATAAATACATCATATCATACATTGTTTAACATACATATTGTACATCTTAAAGTGAATATTTGTAAAATCTGTAATTTTATTAAGTATACGCGGCAATATAAAAAATATTTGTATATCATTTCTTGTTAAAACAATATTAATTTATAATAAAAAACGAAAAATTAAAATAATACTTTAACATGTACTTTGATCACGCATAAAATACACTTTAACTTACATAAAAAATTTTAATTTAAAATAAAGCCAATTCTTAATTTCTTTTTTACAGAGAACAAAAAACACCGATTTTACGTCTCTCTTAATAAAATTAACGACAACAAATTGGAACAATTAAAATCTTATTTAATTTTCACGATTTTAATTCTGAGTATCGTATAGATCGTTAAAATTCACAGAACTCACAGAGTTGAGAGATTAAAGAATTTAGGGGTACCGTTATTTAATTTTTTCGATCCTTCCCAAATAATAACAGTACAGTCTTCTGTTGCAGCATACAAATGATGTTGGTCACATGACCAAGTCAGTGCTATAACAGCACCACATCCTTTGCTGCCAACGCTTATTTCACGAACTAATCTCAAATCCCAACTACTCCAAAGCCTAAAAATAATTTTAATTTTCTTTAGATTTTTTATCTCTTAAAAATAAAAGAATGACGAAAAATAGTTACCTAATTATTCCGTTATCTAAACCAGTCGCAATAACATTAACAGAAACACCTTCAACTGCATTACTGTAACACAGAGCAGTAATTTTTCTCCTGGATGACACTGAACCAACCAGTCTTGCATTAATGGTATAAACTCTTAATTCGGATCGTTTTTCTGAACCAGCGGCATAAACTGGTGATGGTGTCTGGTAAACTACTGCAATATCTCCCAAAGTTTCGCTGATTGAAATTAAACCAATAGGATAAGCTTGATCACGAATGATCGATCTGATATAAGTTAAACTGCAAAGAAACGTAAATTGTAAATAATGTCTATTAAATTTTTCATATTTTTCACATTTAAATAACCAAAATATTCACACTTACTTGTTAAGATCCCATATTACTAAAACACCGTCAGTGTCACCCGTTACGGCGATACTAAATGCCCGTGAAAGATCGATTGCAGTAATTCTACTTCTGTGAGCCAACAAAACTGAGGTTGAAGATGATCCAAATTCGATTTTTCCGTTACCAGCTACAGTGCAATTATAAACTGCGATACGACCTGATGTATATCCTATCCAAAATTGTTCGCAATCTGGCGCAGATTTCATTATGGCAATCTAAAAAATAAAAATATTTATTAACGTGAAAATGAATTAACGGAAGAAATTTATATTTTTAGTTAATGATGCAATTAGTTATACATACAGAATCTAAACCAAATGATTTTATTAGAGGTTTTGGAGGTTGTTCCTTTTTAATTTTCAATCTTGCTATTCCATCTGTGCTGTTCCACGACGCCAATGCAGCACCCAAGATTGACATATTACTCAACATACTTGTGCCTATAGAAGTAGAAAGATTTCAAAATATTTCAAAGATGGAAAACGAAAGTTTTCAAAACATAAAAGATGAAAAACGAAAAGTTATAAAATTAAAATAAAACAAGTACCTTTGTCTTTGGAGTAAGCAAGAACTAATGTTGTGTATGAAGTTAATCCAAATACATCTCCAATTAATAATGGAATGAGTGATGATATCACAACTCTGTGTTTATGCTTCCAACAAACAATGGGGTCATTACCTGGTGCGCCAACATAGTTACCCCATCTTATTCCTAGAGAAAAACAATTTATTTTTAAAATTTACTTACTATAATGATTTAGTTTTCAATTACGATATTTATATTACCTTCAACGCCTTCAATAACTCGAGGTATGTTACTGTAATCTGCAATTCCTAAACTCTGAATAGGCAAAGGATGCGAAGCTTTGAACAGCTGTGCTGGTGTTTGTCCATACGTTTTCACCATTGTCTCCCAGGCTTGCCTCTCTAACGGATCTGCTATTTGTTCAACGTCAAATCCATAGTAAGTCTATCAATTTAAAATTTAAAAGGTTTTTATTAGCTGTTAGTTTGTTTATGTAAATAAAAAAAAACAGATATCTAATTTCTACATACTGCTGGATGGAAAACGTTTATCGCCTCAACCGCTGGTTTTCCCGTTTGCCGAAAACCGAAGACTAAGTCTATCCAGTAAGGTAAAACTTCCCGTACGATATCAGATTCAAGGGCAGCCCTGTGCGCTAAAACGAATAATCTAGCGTCTCCTCCACACCAAAGAGGTAACTCTACATCGCCTACGCGATTGCCGTTTTGCCGGATCCCAAAATTGAAACCTAAAATCAAATTTATTAAACAAATGATCTTAAAATAAAAAAATTAATTACAAATTATTAACAAACCTTCATAGTTTAAAAGGAACTCTGGTAAATAAAAAAATTCAGGAATCAGTTCTTTGACGTCGGTCGTTGAATCACAACTCGTAAGCCGCCACGTTGTAGCTAAAGCATGGAATGTTCTATCTGGGATATCGAAATTATCATCTGCGGACAAAAAAATTAAATTACTAATAAATATTCAGATTATACATTAAAATCTGCATAACATATCGAGAATAAATAACGAATTAATTGCGCACCTTGGTAATTGAGGAACATACTGGTAAAAGGTGGAAGGCGCACTAAAAAGTGCAAAACTGTTCCAGAATTACTGTAATGAGATCCATAGTGAAACGGTTCTTGATTTAATGCAACCAAATTCAATCCTTCAGAAAGTGCTTGTTTTAAATACTAAAAAAAGTCATGCGTTATGTTAATCATTTTGCAAAAGAAGGAATAGTTATGTAAAGGCTAAAAAATATGCA
>JAXIUT010000009.1:29572175-29597318 GCA_035586675.1 Eurytoma californica | reverse complement strand
ATACTAAAAAAAGTCATGCGTTATGTTAATCATTTTGCAAAAGAAGGAATAGTTATGTAAAGGCTAAAAAATATGCATACATTGTAATTGTTGATGTAATGTTGCTCATTCTTTTTATCTTGAACTGCCATCGGACGTTTGAAATTCCTGAAAATAAGTAATTATATATTATGTAATGCGAATCTTATAATCAAAAGCATTATTAATTTCTTTACCTGTATATCTTTGGATTGCTCAAGTCTACGTTTTCACTCGTATAGTCTGCGAGTACGAAAGGAAAAACTGGATACTGCATTAAATCATTGTACGACCGTCCAGCTAACTTATTCAAACAAGTGATGTATTCCCAATTTGTTAAAGCTCCACTGCGCCATAATGCCAAAGCCTCTCCTAAATCATCTCCAGGAATGCGTCTTGGTAAATTGCAATTAGAAAGTTCCAGTGCAAATTCGTCTCTTTCCTATAAGTAATTGTACATATTATAACGTCATAAATACAATACTGACTGTGTTTCCAATAAAATTTAATGAATAAAGTATGCACCTTCGATGAAGTGAAGGCTAATAAATAAGTTCTGCCCGTTATGAGGAAAATTTCAATGGCTCTTTCTTGAAGCTGATACCTTCGACGGTGCAGTTCGCGTATGTCTTCTAAACGCCACGCTGTTCCACCAGCCATTGCCAAGTCTAAACCTCCTAAGGCTATCTAAAAATTTAAAACAAAAATCAAATCTGCTGATTAATTTCTTATTAGTAGACGTTTTCTCGTATCACAAAATGTATTTCTCAGACAATTATTTCATTAATGTTTTAACACATAAACTTACATCAGCATAAAGCGGTACATTAGGATTATCCGGAACAAAGTAAAAGCAAGTCTCTCCAATAAGAGCTTCTCCGGGTAATTCAGCTTGTGGCGTGACGACTCTAGCTTGAGACATTTTGCGGATCCGTTCACTGGTGTGCAGCCTCTCAATCAATGCAGTCGCGTTTGCATCTTGTTTCCCACTGGTAAATAAATATGACAATGGAGCTTCTATCTTGGCTGCCTCTGTAAATAAAAAACGTATTAAAACAATTATCGTTAACGAGTAACGTGAAAGAAAATTAATATTTCATCATACCCAATTTATCACTGTGATGAGGTAAAAAGAATCGCTTGTCAATATTTAAGTGACACCTTTGCAGCCTGATGCGGACTCTAGCAGGTCCCTCCGTAGGATCAAGCTCCCAACTGCTCGGATAACTTTCCGGGAAATGCCAGGGTGCGCGTTCGTGACTCAATCGCCGCACAATATCTCGCCACTTGGCCACAGCTTGTGCATCGAGAGCTCGTTGTTGCTTTAACTTTTCCATCAGGACTTTGCGCTCGCGATTTTGTTCTTCTACAGCTGTTCGTGTTATCGCCATCGCACTTTCCGTCAATTGCTTCGCCAGAGATTCAAATCTGTTGGATATGCTGTAAAAAACCGAATTTTTTTAAAAGCTTGGTCAATAGTTATAATTAAATGTTAAAAGTGGAATTTACCGTTGAATAGCAGGCATTTGACTCTCGATCCAAATATCTCTTTCCCTTAAAAGCTCACGTCGTAGTACAGTAAGCTCTTCAGCCCATAATTCCGAGTTACCCTGATCAATACCCTTCGCCAAATCCCAGATTTTTAATGCTTCTCGCAGCTCGTCACAAATGCAAGCGTCAGCGCTTGGCATCTCATCTCGTTTTTGCAATAAATCCCACAAAAAGACACTGAACTTTTGCTCAATCTACAATATAAAAATAAAATTTATACTAGACTAAAAATTTTTAAATACACTTTAATTTTCGTTTAACTATTGTTACCTGCGGATGAACTTCTAACAAGGTCGATAAAATTTCTCGAGTTTTCGGTTCTTCCATTATGGATCGCACGGCATAAACTCTAGCGCTGTTACTTTGATGAGGTGCCAGAAGCCAAACCATGATTTTTGCTGCGTTCTTTCTCAGAGCAGACTTCACCGACCAAGCATTTACCCAATAAGTTTTTGTACCTAACGGGCTTGAAATACCTTGTAAAAGTATGGAGAATAACCGCTTGGTCAGTTGAAGTTCTTCCTCTGACGGCGTTTGATCCGCGGTTGTCAAAAAATCGACAGATCTATTGAGAGTCAGTCGGAAACGCTCGTTTACTTCACCCTTGCCTGGCTCTCTTCCTAAAAAATTAGAGCCCATGTGTAAACTTCCGTAACTCGAGGATCTCGAACCGTGATCGCTATGCTCACTTGACGTTGTTAGACCTACAAGAATAAATAAATGTATGATGATGCAATAAATCGATACTAAAACATTTTCTTAAAAAATCATCAAATTGTACAACATTTAAAATTCGACATACCATTTTTATAATTAGATGTTGTTGCCAAGTACGACGCAGTACTCTTCAAGTGGAATCCAGAATGGTTGGATATCTTGGCGGTAAGAACGTCGAGCTGACCATCGAAAAGTGCCACTTGCGCATCTCTGAGTAAACGTACGCAATTCTTATTTGGTCCGCACTGTACTCTTTCTTTAAGCTCAGCTTGGTTTAGTATTACGTGGAGCTCCGTTACAGCTTGCATATGATGGTTACCCGGAGAATCTAGAAGTTTCGTCGCAATCGCCACCAGAAGTCCCAACATATCGTGGAAAATAGAGAAGTTCAAGAAATCTGGAATTTCATCATTCCAAGATTCTGCATGTGCGACGTTCACGAGCCCTCGAGCTAGCGACTCCATCAAGCCTTGCTCCAGCAACACCCTCAGTACATTGGGATTCTGAAGAAATCATTAAGTTAAAGAGATTTCTAAGAAAATAAAATCATACTAAAAGTCGTGTCTTCTATTACTTACCTTTTTTATAAGATCAGATAGAAAGGAAACTAGAGGATCGACGACCTTAAGGTCGGTATAGGCAGCCTTCGGGAACATCGCTAAAATTGGAGGCATTGCAGCAAGTCCAGGCACCTTTAGCGCCATATTCTCTAAGGTAACGATGAGCGGTTCACTGCCTGGATAAAGTGCCACCTGATTCGCCAAGTGCACGAAGTACTTGTGCTTAATAAATTTGTTTACTTCCTCGTCTGTGGCGCGCTGAAGGTACACGTGTATGAGTTTCACGAGTGCGATGCGCACCCTTACGTCCGCGTTGTTCGCCAAGACGAGCAGCAGCTCCACGCGTAGCACGTGCTTCAGCACCGAGCCAACTTGACTATCCGGCAGAACTCGTAACGCATCGCGCAACAGCAATAGTAAACCCTCGCAGACCAGACCCTGACACGCTCGTTTCCGATCGGACCAGCCTGACTGCCGCTGGTTGCTCTGCTGGTTGGAGCCCTCGCTCGCCGCGATACCTGAATCTTCGCCGGCGCTCGTGTCCTGACCTTGCGACGAATTATCGTTCTCCGCGTGCACGTCCGCCTTACGATCCTGCATCATCTTCCCCTTGCGTATGTTTACGTTCGTCAGGCCTTTTGTTAGTTTTGTGTTATCCAGCGTGCTGATCGACTCGTGCGATGAACTGTTGATCAGGCTCTGAAATTTACACATACATTACTTTTTACGATCAGTTATAATTGAAATAATAAGTGGACTAAGTTAATTTTTGAAAGATACTTGCTTTAGTGTCTTCTAAAGGTGGTAGTAAGAAATACATGTTGTGTCTTGAGTGTGTGACGTATGTTTCTGAAGCTTGATGCACGAGTATTAAATAGTCTGTGATAGAGACCAGATGGGGAAACTCTGGCGGAGCACCCATCAAGGCTCTTATTAACTCTACCACTGCACTTCCCGTAGTAGGATCAATAGATATATTCACTTCTTCGTACATAAAATGTTCCTAGAAGAATATGATAATAAATTAGAATCTCCAAAACTCGATATCTATTTTATTTTAGTATTTTGATTGCTTACCTTGCACATATTAAGTATGGTATCAACGATTCTAATGCGATTTAATTGTGCCGCGTTAAATTCTCTATGCGAGTGCTGATCATTCAGTAAAAATAACATCGCTTGAAGCAGAAGATTCAAGGCATCGAACGTCGCCCACGTTCTCCAAGCTTCTAGCGCGCATTTTATTAATTCTGAATCAGTTATGACTGCTTCACAGTTCTGTGATATAAGGTGATTTTTCGTCGTCGTGTCTTTTACTAAGATAGGACAGTCGCAGGCAGCATCGAGAATAGCCTTGAGCATGTATTTGCTGGCATAGCAGCGAGGAGACTCGAGTACTTTTAATAGAAGGGAGGCTCCGCCTTCCAAACGATACTGGCTTAACATTTCTGAATCGCTACGCGCTAAATGTAAAACTATCGAAAGAGCTAAGGCTTGCTCCTCCTCGTTCGAATTCAATTCTACTACCTGCATAAAAAAATGATTTAATTTCGTTAGCATATTTTGAAATGTAATTAAAAATTAATAGTAAGTAAATGAATGCGTACTCTAGCAAATAAATACATAAAAACGGGCATTCCACCAATTAAAGTAGCCGAAGATATCAGTCCTTTGTAACTTTGCGATTGCACTTGCACAGTCGAAATCGGTGGGATCGAAAGAGGTGGCTGCTGGGAAACCCTGTGCTCAGGCACAGAAATTACTCGAAATCCAGGTTGACCAGGCAAAAAATTTTTCACTACTATTAAAAAAATATTATTTTAAAAACTTTATATTCATATACAGAAAAAAACAAATAATAGAGAAAAATTACCATTATTGTTTGCGACAGCCTGAGGATATAAATGAACTACTTTCGGATTTTGCGCTTCGTAAATCAATAATAAATTATCCTGCAGGTCATTTAAATGTGAATTCGTTGCGTCCATTACTGAATCCCAATCGATTTTCGAATCCGAAACTTTTATATCAGCAGAATGTCTTGCATTATTTTTATTGTTATCGCCTTCTTCACCATCTACAATATAAATTCCTTAGCAAAATCTAAATCACAAAAGCAGAATTTTTGTATAAATACTTTACTACAAACCAATGATCAATTCTTGCACTCCATTCAGTGCTCCCGATGAAATAAGCGGAGCAAAATCTGGTTTTATATTGCTCAAAATGCAATCAGACAAATTTGTAAAATTAGGCCCAAGACTTGCAAGGTATAAGGCTTTTTCACTGGTAAATACTGGACACCTAAAAAATAATATTTTAATAACTTTTGTTTATTTTTTTAAATAAATATTAATTATATTGAACATTTATTTTACCTAAATATCATCAAATTCCCAAGATACCAAGCTCCAATAGCACTTGGTCCAACTTGGCCCAGTAAAACGCACGTTGTACCTGGTTTTCTAATCAATAACCCATCAAAAGGTAACTGCGCCCTAATTTCTTTCCAACCATCCACCCAAATTACAACTTGAACCACAGCACTATGTTTATTTAAAACCGTATCTTTGAAATTAATTGCCAAATGATGCCATCGACCCGATGGTAACATGCCGCTTATCGAAGTTTCCGAAATAGTGCGATTTGTCTTATCATCAGGTCGCGTAAGACGTAATATGAGTTTATCTGTTTTGATATAAATTTTTTATTATATTTTGTACGCTATTATTTTTAGAATCAAAGTGCAGAAGCACTAAATAAATTGATTAAATACCTGATTTCAAGTCCAACCAAGTTTCTAAAACCAGTGATTCAAAGCCAATAGATACCATATGCAAAATTGAAACAGGTGCAGGTGGAGATGATGATCCCATCATGACTAAATATACATACCCAATAAATTATTACAGTTTTTCGTTTATTTTAATTAAAAAGATTTTGTTATACCTTCTCGACACCAATTGTCAGATAGTAGACCCCAATCAGACAAGCTGTCACTGCCAGAATTAAAATCATGGTTAGACTCGCTAATTACATGTATACTCCGATTGCTTGCACTAGATACTCTTCGTTCAATCCTAAGCCACATGGAGACTGAGCAGCCGTGCAGCCAAACTGGCCAAGACATCTCAGATCCGACAGGCAAACAGACGGCATGCACCGACCACGGACTGCAGACTTCTGCGGCAAGGTGCCTTTTTCGGAAATTGTTGACCAAATTCTCTGCCTTCTCCAAATTCTTAAAGTCTTCGTTGCTGATTTTCAAAGGCCCAGAATCCTCGCACACCATTGGAAAGGACAGAATGAAATTTGGTTGGGGCTTGGCGGCAAGGACCAAGCGAAGAAGTGGTTCCAAAAGTGACAAAAGTGGGGGTGACGTTACTTTGAAAAATGCGAGGTAAGATGTTAATTCTGTCGGTGATATTGATTGCATCGCTAGGAGCGTGAAGATTTCAAGTACCGCATGCTGCAGTTCTGAAAAAAGTATATAACGTTATAAAAAGGATTAAAAAGTTTCGTTAGTTAATGTTAAAAAAATAAAATAAAGTACCTTGATATCGAACGTTTTTACTCTCCAGCACTTCCTTAAATCCATCGAATATGCGCGTAATTACTCCGGATCCAGCCAAAACCGCACAGCTTAAAGTGCTTTCTTTACAGATTACTGACACTTTCCTTAATCCGTTAGTTATAATTTCACACTTCTCTTCGTCTAGGCCCCTGTTTAAATTATAAGCATATTTTTAATGAATAAATTAAAAGTCATATAAAATTGATTTAATTTTTTTATAACTTACGATTTTGCATAATAAATTAAAAGCTCTATCGTAAAGGAGCAAAGAGCGGGATGAGCGGCTATGCTAGTTTTTACCGTTTCGGGTGCTCCAATTAAGGTGTTGAATCGCTTTGTCAGTCCATCTTGACTGTTCTTCACAAGAATCTCTACATCAGCCTCGTAACCGTCGTCGGCAGTTACGTAGTCTCCTGCACTGCTATCTTCGCCTTCAATCCAATCCGGCGAAGTGTCCATTCCCACATTCGATAACTAATAGAAAATAAAACATCAATTATACCGAAAGTCTTATATAAGGTAAAAAAGTTTTTAACTTTGTTGTATAGGAAAGCGTACTCTAGATCGGGAATGTTCTTGTGGTACCGTTTGTTCTTCACTAGGCTTAAGCATGGAGACTTGCAAAAATCGTTCAACGAGAGCTCCAATGCCTCGAGTTAATTTCACATTTTCATTCATAAGTGCCATACTGAGTATCCCAATGATGTTACATTCATCTAAAAAAGAAGTAATTTTTAAAATTAATTTCTAAGATTGACATTTAACTTCAACGTCGTAAAAAGAATAAAAACATCAAGGTAAACCGCGTCTTGTATCATTGACACAGACAGAAACTAGGATCAGTAATTCAAGTTTTATTATTTATCGAATTAATTCCGTGACTCACTCGAAATCGAAGCAGTCAAGCAGCACGTTATAATAGCTTGCATCAATCGGTGAGCGAACTTGTTACCACCTGTAAAAAGACAGCGTTAATAATTTAATTTCAAATCAAGTTTTGCTTTTGAAACAAATAAACAAGAAAAATCACATAACGAATATAAATTACCATTGAATCTGTCGGTTGCAATTGCGACTGCTAAGTATTCGGCAAGGGAAACAGCATCACCAAAAATAGAGTGTCTGCTGAATTCGGGACGGAATTTTGGGCTGCAAAGTAAAACTCCGGCAGCGGCGCGCCACACTCCACTCGCCCGATGAAAAGCCAGCTTTTGTTTCGAGGTATCGTTGACGGACTCATTCTGAGTCTGCTCTTTGTTATCCTCGTTCTTATCGGTCGAATTTCGCAATATCGCTAACATTTCACTCGTTTCTTTCTCCAGGTGTCGAAACAATGCTTTCGCAGAAGGTCTTGTACAGCCTTCTGGATCTTTGATTTCTTCTTCGCCGTATGCACCGTTGATCTCCATCACGACGGCAATTTCCAAAAAGGTGTACACACTCTTGACAAACGCCTGGTTGGATAACAAAGGCAAAACCTCATCAAGACCATTGAGCTCTGCGAATCTTTGGAAAGTGTTGGAGTTGACAATAAGACTAGAGATGGCCGAGAGGCAAGACTGAATAAGGAACTTGAGGGTCGAGTACACCGCCTTATCGGAATCACTATCTAGCAGCGCTTTAGCTTTTAAAAACGTTGGGTAGAAGACACGGAAGAGCAGTTCCTGCTTCACGAAAAAAGTCGAGCTGGGAGTGACCCTGAGAAGGTGCTTCATCACGGCATGGCACATCTTCGAATCTTGAGGATCCAACACGTCCAGGTACAGTTCCAGAAAATCCCAGGAACCGGTATGCACGGAAGTGCACAGGGCACAGGCATCGTCGGAGCTTGGAAAGCCACCCAGCTCCTTGAAAACCGTTCGTTCGATCAGAGCCGTCGCCGCACTGCAATTCGGGCTACCTTCTTCCCGTTTCAGCAAGCCGATAACGTTAGAGAGCAGAAGCTTCGGCGGGAAACAGCAGCAGGTGCCGGACGTCGTCATCACCTTGAACAGTCGTGCTTGCAAATCCCCACCGGACGAATGGCTTTCCTTGAGAAGCGAGGTCAAAGTCGAGAACAGAGAAGAAATCGCACAAACTGCCGACGACAAGGTAGCTCTGGCGACGCACGCTACCTCCGAGTAATAAGGCAATCCGAGAGCGTCCAAATGATGATGTGTGTCCACCACGGTCTGCTCGAGTGAACAGCTCTTGTGCTTCGAGCGCCGACAGTGGTTGGCGTGATGCAGATCCTGCTGCGAGCGCTTTAACGAGGTCATTAGCATTCCAACCATGTCCACGATTTTACGAGCCTTGCTTATCGCCTTCTCGGGATCGTCGCAGGGTAGCTCAACGATGGCCAGGATAGTCCGCTCGACCAACCGACCGTCCTGACTCTCGGCGAACAGCTGAAACAGTTCTAAGAAATCCTTCAACTTCTCGCCGCGGCCTCGTTGGTGCAACAGATGGTACAGGAAAGTAAAAATAGCGTGGATCGTTGCGAAGATGAACTGCTGAAGTAGCGTGCCCTCCTCGACGCTCGCGTCTCGGGGGACCGGTTTACTGCACGCGTCCTCTAAGAGCCTCAGGGTCATAGGAAGCAGGCCGTTGTGGATTATAGCAGTCGTAGGCTCGTCGGCGAGCAGAGCTTTCTCCAGGCAGCGTAGCATCAGCCGAGCGGCCGTGGCCTTTAGAGTGGCCGACTGTAGGCCGCCGAACGTCGGCGAATGCTCGCTGGTGAACTCGAGCGCCCAAAGCGTGTCCAGGGCGAACTTGAGCACGTGAATCGCGGGATTGGCCTCCGCCGGTGCCTCCTGCTGCAACGTCAGCAGCAGCTGAATGATCAGCAGGCTCGACTCGAACCGGTTGACGTGAGCGCTCATCGCCGCCTGCACGCGCTCGTCCACAAACTCCTGCCAGCCGGCGGAAGACCTCGAGCTCGAGAAGCGCGTCCGACTGTCCAGACAGTTGATCCTGCCGCCCTCGTCGCTGAACATGCAGTCCCACTTGCCGCTGGCGAAGACCTCGTCCTCGCTGCGCACCACCGACGTGAAGTACTCGAAGTCCATGGGATTCAGGCGGATCTTGAGCGTGAGCGAGCGCGTCTGCTCGAGGCCGTTGTCGCTCGCCCCCTCGGACTCGCTGCTGAGCAGCTCGTTGAGGTTGCGCCGGAGCAGCTGCTGGAAGCGCGGTCGCCCGGCGCCGCGCTTCCGCCGCCGGCGGCGCGCCGTCGACTCGACGTCCGTCTCGTTCTCCCGCGGCTTGGCCGGACGGCTGCGGCGCCGCGAGCGTCGCTGCTTGCGCTGCAGCGCCTCGTCCAGGGCGTCCAGCGTGTCCAGGGTGTCGTCGTGGTGCACGGGTCCCAGCCCGAGGTACGGGTTGCCGAGGCTCGAGTCATCCTCGGCGGACGCCTGCTGCGCCGACACCAGCGGGTAGAGAGCGAGGAGGAGGGCGATGAGCTCGCGGGCGCAGCTGAGCTCGCGTGGGCCCAGCAGCCTCAGCACGGCCAGGCAGCGCCAGCCGCGCCCGTGGCTCAGGTAGTCGCGCAGACTCTGCAGCTCCGACTCGCCGCCGCCCTGCCCTGGGAGGGTGGACTCGCATCGCCGGTGCACGTCCGCCAGCAGCTCGCAGCTGACCAGCGTCGCGATGCCGCTCTCGCCCATCGTGCTGCAAACAAATAATCATTACTATCCCTTTCAAGATGTTTTATAATAATTATTACAAGATTTTTCGCGTTTCAAATAAAGGCTTCTCTAGAGTAACATTCCATATATAGACATTTATTTCAGTCCACTTCTTCAGAAATAATCTGAAATGGTTCAGATTACCCTTCAAAAAGTGACTTGAAGAAAAAACATGACTTTTTAAGTTCATGAAACATTAACTTGAAAAACTCAATATATGGAAGATGCAAACCCGAAGCATCGCATAATAAATTTTTTATTTTACTTTTATATATATACGCCAATCTACTTATAGTAATGGCGCATTTTGCGAAAGAACGTAACTATACGTAACGAGGCATCGCAAGTATTTATTAAATACAGGTAAAGCAGCTGAATGAATAATGAAGACTATTAGTTCAGGCGGTTGTATAACTCGTGCACGCGAGTGGAGGGTACAAACACTTACCAGAAGGAAAGAACATCCTTGATGTCGCGGCCTTCTTTTACTTGCACCAGCAGCTCCGATAGAAAGACGTCGAGCCAGCAGGACTTCTGCAAATGAAAAATGCATTACTACTCGCGTGTCGAACAATTTGCGGGAAATTGCGTGTGCTTGGATACTAAAAAATTAATCCTACAGGCATCTTGCCGATGGCAATCGTTTCGCGCTCGTTACATGGAATCTCTTAATATAGGTTAATGACGGAAAGCTTAGGTAACGTTAATTTACCTTTGAGTTATTAAACAGCTCCTTGAGGTTTACTAGAATAACTTAACATAATTTGCTATTTATTATTTGCTTTTCATGACGAATGGCTTGCAGAAACGGAGCAATAGCCCTTTAAAGGAATGCCGATTCATTATTTTGCCATATTCATTATGTCTCTATTTACTTTTTTTTTCATTTTTACGACTTTTAGATTTTGCCGCAAGTCTATTAGTTATAAAGTAGAATTGTAAAAATTATTAACAAAACGCAGATATTTGAAATTTACGCGTCTTGCCATCGGCACTTTATTTTTGTGGCTTCATGGTATTATATATGCGGCTCTACGTTAAACAATATGCCGCAATTACTTTGTTGCCTTGTACATATTTTAAAAAGAGTACCTAATATAAATGCTAGTATAATTATAAATAGTCTAAAAAGATTTTAGTGATGCAATAAGCAGAGAAGTACTCCGAAATTCCGTAAAAGTTACTAATAATGAACTACGTGCTACATATTTCGAATCTTATAAAAAACAATGACTTTACCTCATAACTTTGTTGATTGGCTTGTATGAAATGGTCCCAGAGTATTTGCAATTTTTTGGATGAATCTGAAGACATCGCCACATATCAATGTTTTTTTCTAGCCTCTTCCCTTCAATGTGAAAATTTCAAGACACTGTCATCTCTGTTTTGAACACCGTATCAACATGATATGCCTGCAATGAATCATATTACAGATTACGTGCAATACTCGCTGTGCATCGTGGCGGGAAAGCTGCTCGCACAGCAGCCAAAAGAAAAACCCACTCGGTCAATTTAATTTACAGCGATAATTTCAACAACTCCGAAGTTTAAAAAAATATAAATAAATACAGCGATACAAAACGTTCTGTGATGTATTTCAATTTCACCAATTCACGAGAGAAGCATCAAACCGCGAGGCATCGCGCAACTCCCGACACTATCACCCCCGTGCTGTCAAACATGAAAATCACAACTTTTCAGCGGCGATAAGGTCGCGCCACGAGCCCGCGGCAACTCTGCGGCGGCGCCCGCGGAGAACTGCCTCCGTTCGCTCGCGCCGGCGTCTCGGTAACCCAATATCCCGCCGTCTAACTCCGCCGGTGGGCAAGTATATACAGCGCACCACAGCAAGGAGAGGAAAAAAGATGTCACCTGAGACTGCGATCGGCTGGACTTTTTTTCGCGACAAACTTAGAATCTCGGGTCCACTTACTTAATAGGGAAGGAGAGCGCGAACTGAGGGACGGCGCGTCTCGCTCACGGGTATTATACGGGCTTTATCTCCCGGTCGTGCCAAACGATGTTTACGACCCCTCCTTTCCTCCCCCCCGCGCGCGCACCTTACGTAACGCACGCAGCGCATTCCTGCGTCCTCGCGCGTATATATATCGGCGTTATAGGTAGTGTATTATACTGTGTACACTCGTGTATACCTATAAGTCGCGTGCTCCCGATATCGCGCGGGAAGCCCGACGAGCGCCGCGTGCCACACTTGTGGGATAAGTTTTGTAATGCACTTATTCACACAACCCGCGGCTCTCCTCGCCCTTTATTTCCGAGCGAGCGCGCGTCGATCCTTCTGCTACTTTCGCGGCGATGTTGCTCGGCCGGAGGCCCCGACGAAACAATGTGACATACTGGGCGAGAGAGCGATGTCCGCGGCTGCGACGGGCGACATGTTCAATACGGGGCATATACACACCCGAGCCCTTATCAGCGACGTTCGTTATCGAGCTCGATATCGGGGAGTCTTATATGTGCGAAGACGTGCGCAGATGGAAGTGAGAAAAACAAAGAATAGGAAATACGGGGGGAGCGAATAATTATTGTATCTGTCCCTCGGACTTATCGCTCTTGTGACTGCCTAAAGATCGAGCTCTAGAATCCCTCGACGTTAATAATTATTATTATCTTCCGTCGGACGAGTGGAAACTATAAACAATACAACTTGGCGACTAAAAATTTTTCGCTCAAGTATTTACAAGGCGATCGTTTGTTTTGCTGTACTCACTTAAACAATTGCGATAGTAGGCTTTTTAATTAGACGTGTACATATTGTTATCAATTAAAAATTTATACTTAAATGTAAACTACTTGATGGAAGTATTAAATTGTTTCCTTTAATTGACACATCTTACGTTGAATATGAAGCAAGTTGACGTTGATTCGAGAGAAATTACATATTAATTATTGCTTCTAAAATAGATGATAACAAAAACTCGGTTATCAAATTAAAAATTTAGATAAGTGTAAATGATTCGATGTAATTTATGTGTGAACATATTACATAGTTTCTTTTGATAAATCTTAATATGAATTAAATAAATAAATAAATTCGTTAAAGCGATATTGTTGCTTGTAAAAAATACTGCTTCACGTTCCATAAATTTGTTCGTTAACAACAGCAAAATAATAGAGCGAATGTAATTATTTATGAATAGTCAATTTGAAACAAATTTTATTTTAATAGTAAACTAAAATCTGTAAGCTATACCGTTCAATTCTTATTATTGAAATAAAAATTTTTAATGCGACAACTTAGTACTTGATATTGGAAACTTAATTAGGGTACATGACGCGCGGTTTACAGTTCATTATTACAAGTTTATATTGAGAAAAGAAAAGACAGAATTTTTTGTGCCTTTGATATCAATGGAAAAACGGCTGAATCATAAAATTAAAGATTGAAGCGGGGGAAAAATGTTCATTCATTTAACTGCAACAAGTTAGCATATAGCCGCTATCGATTGAACTCTCATTGCTCTAACATGTAAACACATGCTTTTTTCGCAGCATCTCAAGCATTTAGCGAGGAGTAGCAGTACCGCGATTCAGTATTTTAATGAGGCTTCATTAAAATATTGAAGGAGATAAAAGATAATTTTTTTGTTTTCAAATTGCAAAATTGCCAAGTGCGCATGATCAGCGCGGCAATGGAACTTCCTGGTAATTTGTCACTAGGCATAACTAGGGTGGGGTCCTTATTCATGCAGTCCAATGAAGTCTGCAAGCGCCTTTGACATGTTAGTTTAGGATTACGAAGCCTTTGTAAAGCAACACCGCGATGTGACGATAAATAGTTTGTCAACGCCCATTAAAAAATGTCAATTTGCGTCCAAACATGTGCAATGCACTGCTCCGATTTTTAGGCGCAGCCTGAAGATGCATGTGCTCGTTGAAGTAATCAAAAGCCTAGATTAATTGCCTAACCTACTACTAACCTACTGATCTATAATTCGTTGATTATATATTTCACGGCCTGATCGTACACAGGGCTCATTGGTGGTTATGTATATATGGTGTATGCATCACGAACGGTCAATGCACTTGAATAATTTACAATGCTTTTAGTGGCACGTTTTTCGATGTACGATTAGACGGAATAAACGCCGGCATGACCCTTGTTTTTTTGGGAGGCGTTAATTTAATTAATTAATTTACCAACTGAGATTATTATCAGATTATAGAATAATAAAGTGCAGGCGTTATTAGCCAAACGCTAGTGTAATGCAAAAATATGAGACTTTGTGGGAGGTTCATGTGCAATCCTTGCAGCTGCAAGGAAAATATTGGAAAGCACATTACTTTCGACACTGTAATACCAGTACTCGCCGTACCAATACTAACAGTAATCGCATCACTGAATTTATTTTGTACTGTTGTTACATTTTTAATGACACCACTACTTGTTTACTACCTCTACAAGAACTTTTTAAGATTTCTCATGCGCACAAAATTTTTTCTTATATGGACTATCACAAGTGTCCTTACGCTGCTATTAGTTTTTGAATTCAGCGTAGTCCCACTTCTAGAAATTTTACCAGAAGAGAATTTAGTTTTTGTCGTTTGTGTGATTGGTGGACTTATATGTGGTTATAAAACTAGACAAAATGCTGACCAAGAATCCCAAGAAAGTATACATTTACAAGGACTAGAACTTGGAGAAGGCAGTGGAGAAATTTGTAATATATGTAGGAGACGAGCACCACCTAAAGCATTTCATTGCAGGCTCTGTCAAACTTGCATCTTAGGAAGAGAATATCATAGCAAATGGTATATTTATTGTTTTTTAATGAATTTTCAAATTATTTTATAATTAAACAAATCATAGAATTGATTAAATAAATATTTATTTTATATATGTTGGTTACAGGTTGGACTGTTGTATAGGATCAAGTAATTTACGATGGTATTTGACATGTTTATTTTTTTCTGCTGTAGCATTTATCTATGGCTCCAACCTAACAATGACTAGTGTTTGCCATCCATTTATATTAATAGCTACAATACTTTTACCAGATGATTGCAGTGATGTTTATCATCAGTTAGAGTAAGTTGCTACATTTTCCAAATTTGTTACTTAAAATATAAACAATTGTAATTACTTATCATAAATTACTTTTTTCAGTATTGCAATTTGTTTTGTATTGTCTATATACAGCCTATTAATAGGTTTGATTGTCTTTTTCTACTTAGTCTATCATATCTGGTTGTTATACCTTGGAAAAACAACTCATGAGAGTCTACTATGCAGCAATGAAAATCAACACAACGAAGGAGCATTTAAAACAATTATTCGTCTACTTTGTTGCAAAATGTAGATATTAATTTTAAAAATATTTTAATGATCATGCCAAAAAATCATGAAATTTCAATAATAATTTAGTTCAATTGTAAGGTAAAGTAAGTATAATACAGAAAGTAACAAAATGATCACTGTTAAGCAGGTCTATCAGTAATATGACAATGTGTCACTATTAGATACCAAATTTAATTTATTTGTATATACATATTATATACTATAATTGTTACTGTGATAAAAAAAAACTATGGTATTAATAAAATTAATAGAACTACCAGCTATTATTAGCTGATCGTAACAAAAAGAAATGGCTGTTACTGTTATACTAGCCTAAAGTTTGTAAGAGAATATTTGTGTATATAAAAATGCACATATAATGCCTCAATATATTCTAAACACATCTTTATGTAATAATAAAAGACGTTTAGAAAAACTGGCAGAGATTCATTTTCATTTTCCTCCAAATATTCTCTACGAATTAACAGTAGCTTTTTTTGCTTTTGGAGAATCTGGAATAAACTTTTTTATTAAATCTCTCCATTCGTCTCTCCTCTGTTCTCTTTCTTTTATAGTATCGTCCAAAAACATATACCGTTTCCACACACTAAAGTAAACTTTTTTCAAGTGCTTTTCATTAAGTTTAACTGCCTGCATCTCCTTTTCGCGATTAATCGCTTTCATTTCGGCGCACCAAGTGTACCACACCTTTATACTATTCGCCAGTACATTCAACTCGTGGAAATCTACAGCTACTTGATACTTTTGTTTCATATCCACGGCGAAACTTTTCCAGTCGTCGAAGGCGTACCAGAGCAGATTGCGCCGATAGAACTTACTTGCTAATTGCAGCTTAGCCTCTTGTTGCTCCTGCCACTCGCTTTTCCACGCGGAGAAAATTTTCGTCAACAATACTTCTTCGTAGTGTTGGCTAGCTCTCTTCAAACGCTCGTTATTTTGCTCGACGAGGCTCAACAGGGGTTCCATCGCGTATCTGCGGAACAATAGCCGCCGGTAAAACTGATCCGCGATATTGTTCAGTCTCTCGTATTTTTCTATCTCCTTTCGCCGTCGCTCCTCCTGCTCCCTGCGAAGTTTTATCGTCTCCTTCATGGCCTTCGTCCAAACAAAAGAATAACGTATAAAATATTTTCCTTTTAATGACGCTTCATTGTCAAAGCAAACAATCTTTTCTAATCTCGAGCGACCAGAAAATTTCCACGATTAAATTTACTCACTTGTATCTGTCTTTTTCGTTGCTCCTCCTCGGCCTCCAGTCGGCTCGCTTCGTCCCTTTTCTTCTGTTCGTCTCGCCTGCGCTGGCGAATATCCTCGATTTGCTTCATCCTCTCCTTGCGCGTTTCCGCGCGCGCCTCCATCCTCATTAAAAATCTCGGCGGACTTGGGATTCTCGGAATCTCGATTATAGATTGATCTCTGAACACAAAATTTCTTTTATGTATCGCAAGCGTACTTTAATCTTCAAGCTGAATGGAAACTAGTTCTGAAGAGATTTTAAATTTTTGCAGTAGTTTTGCTTGATACACTTATTGGAGAAAAATCGGAGCAAAGATGACACAATTTAACGGAGATTTATCGAATTTACGACCTGATAACGATTGCACGCGAAAACACATTTACAGTGTTTCTGCACCGTTAAGTTTTAAGTGTGCGCGATTAAGCTGTGTAAGCGACTTATTTTATTACGAAAGTTAGGAAAGAGCCACATATTAACAATAAAAATCATTGTGACTCGAAGTAATTTTTGCTTGCATTGCTCCAAAATGGAAAAAGTTTAAATACTTTCATCTTTCTCTCATCAACCTCGAAACGCTAATTATTAATTAGAGAATGAATATAAGTATCGTTAATGAAATCGTCATTAGTGAAATTAGTGGAAATGTACAAGAGCAAAGTGAAAAACTCATAACTTTTCCGAAATGCAATTACGAAATGAAATTAAGAACCTGCATCCTTCTTCCCTCATGAGATGAATGAGGCTGCGCCTGGTGCTCTGGTTGCACTTGCTCAGCGCCTGTTTGGCAGCGTGAATGGTTTGTCGACTGGTCTGCCTGGCCTCCTTGTCGATCTCCTTCAACTTCATCTCCTCGATGCGCCTGCTCTGCTCGTCCAGCTTGACCTTCTGCTCCTTAATAATGACCTTCTGGGCCTCGAAGCGACTCTTCACCACAGTCCCCGTCGCCTCCTTCCTCTTGCCAATTGCCGCTTTAGTCTCCCCGCGAGTCCTCCCCTTCGCCTCCTTGACGAGCTTCCCCGACTTCGCGGGGGTACTTTGGCGCTCCTCGGGCGGCTTCGCCACCTCCTGCTGCAGCTCCTTCTGCTTCTCCGCGATCTTGCTCACCAGCACCTCGATCCGCGCGTCCTTCGACATGCGGCCGGCGGCCTCGGCGCGCTCCGCCGCCCGCCTCGCCGACCTGGTGCACCGCAGCCACACGTCGAAGCAGCGGCGCACCCCGCGCCGGGAGCTCCGCTCGTCCAGGGCGGCCCGCAGCCTACGGAGATGGCGCGCCTGCTCCGCGTGACGCCTCAGCGCCTCGAAGGCCAGCCGCAGGCCGGCCTCGCCCGCGGGCACCGGCTCGCGCAGCCCCGGCTTGTCCTTGATCATCACCTTGATCACGTCCACGTTGAACGGCTCGATTACGTGCTGCACCATCGCGCGCGCTTCGACGTTTCATATACGTGAAACTCCGATGTTGCAGTTTCCTTATGATTGTATAGTCTTAATTTACTTTTTCTTTTCTATCAGAAATTTACGCTCCTCGATTAATATCGTCTGCTTCTTGTCTCGTGCGAAAAAATTCAGTTACCTGTGTGGTTATCTTTTCATTGCACAGTCATTATTATCTTGTATTGTTCTATTTTTTCAATTATGCAACAGATCATTCCTGGGTAATAAGTACTTGAGGCGTGCAGGTGGATTAAACTTTTTTTCTTCTTGATAAATTTAGAAGAAAATTATTGACGTACATTTCAGTAGCAATGCGTGATCGTAGAACCAGGTAAAACATATTCTGTTTTGCGTATCGAAATTCTGTTTACGGACGATTCTCCGTTGTTAAGGAGAAACGAATTCGTAATAGTGGGAGTAGTAGTGTAATATAAGCGCCACAAACTGACTATTTTAACTCTGCCCACTATATGCTATATTGTTACACAAAATTACGTGTTCAAATATGTTTATTAAATAATTTTTACAATTATGGTTACGAATAAATTTCATTTATATCGGGCCGCGGAATCCTACTATCCAGGGGAGCCTATATTCGGTTGTGTCACTACAAACGATAATTAATGATAATGAAATAGTCGAATCACTAATGATATAATTAATAAATAAGGCCCCAAGCAGAGACCGGTCCGTGACTCATAGGTATATCAGCGGACTGTCTCCCAGGTAATGAGGCAGAGCAGAGCAATAATCGCTGGGCCCAGATGCACATACATATTTCATTTACGCATTTTTTTACACGCAATCTAATAAAAATCGTCGATTTTTGATTTTTTTTAAATGGGTGCCAGCTTCTAACACCTCGGGCCCAGTCTTTATACATATATCTTATAAGTAAGCGCTCTAAGCTGCACGAAGCAGGTAGTGCAGATTGGGTGGGGAGGGGTGGGGGGTGCAATACGCTGCAGTTTCCCATCTATAAAAACGATCATCCGCGGATATGGATAAAGTTGAAAATGCACATATTGTATTATTATACAAACATGATAAGTATTTTTACAGATGGAAAACTGCCGCTTTTTGCTCCTTGTTCACTCAACCTACTCCACCTCCCCCAAATATATATATATACACACACACTTATTTTTATAGGCTAAAATTTATATAAAATGACTCAATAGGGCCTAAATGAAATTCAGGGCAATTACATTTATATAGCCACTAAATCCGTTGTCAAAATCTGTATATTTATGTACTGGATTAAAAAATTACACTAATTTCATTGGTCCTTAATTTTTGTTTCTATTTTCCTATTTTCCGTGTACCCGTCTATAAATAGAATGTTGAGGGACCATCAAGGGAGAGGAACAGCAGAAAATGGGAAACGCGGTTTGTTATTGTAGTCACTAGTCTCTCGACAGATAACCTAACCTGCACAAGTATCTTTCGTTAAGTATAGGATACTATTTTTTATTAAATAAAGGAAATACGTATGCGTTACGCAAAAAATTAATGCCATTAGCTATTTTGGTGTAGTGAGCGAACGCTATCCGTCAGTCACGCAGGCCAGATTCGTGCTTATCGATGCAGATCAATTAGTGAGTAAAAAAAATCATGAATATTAATCCTACGCGAAAGGAATAAAGGAATTGACAGGCGATCTTAGGATTGAAATCGGGTGTAACTTTTCCTTGGGCTCGCCAGAGCGTCATCGAGCATGAAAGGTAAACAATGTAAGTGCGCGTGCGGTAATTCCACTTACTTGCAATAAAAATGGACGTAAGTAGTCGGCGTTGCAGTTATTTTCTGTCAAAATCTCTCTTTTATCGCCACGGGTTAAGTCTACCAGAAATGATGTGTATTTATACGTATATGTGCAATACATCCAGACGGGTAGAGACAAACTTAGCTTAGCATTACTTTCGCGTTGGCTCGAATCGAGATTCGAGTAGCTGCACTGTACCTATATACGTGTGTCGTGCGTTTGACTGTGTTCAGCACAGCAAATGGCATTATACGGTACTATCTATTTTATATATATATATTTTGTTCTGGAACACTACATCGGTAAACAGCTAGAATACAATCAGATACTTCATTTTGTAAGTGTAGCCTCTGAAAATTTCGGGAAGACTTGCTGGTTCAACGTTTTTCCTCTTAAGTACTTATATCTCGTGATAAATTAAACAGTGAAAAGTTTGGTTCAAAGTATTTGCATTTTTTGATGTGTTGACAAATATGATTTATTTGTCATGCCCTAAAGCATTTTGTGAAACCAATATTGTTATATTTCAGACCATGTGAACCTGGATTTTTCGTATTGAAATTATTAAATAGTGATCAAAAATACAACGCATATCATCATTGAAATGGCAGATTTATCAGAGAAAACCGATAAAAATGAAAAGGAAGAAAAAGGGATTGACACACCAATGGAAAATTTAGGATCAGGTGATCTTTCAATCTGTCAGAAAGATTTATCCTTGAAAAGTGATTTAATTGAACTACCTAGAAAAGAAGAAGGTGAAGTTGATGTTGAAATAACAGAACAAGAAACAAACGGCCAAGGCTCTACCTCACAAGAAACTAAATCACAGAATTTATCAGAAAATTTAGCTAAAAGATCTAAATGTAATTCTTAATTTTCTTTATTTAATCGTTGTATATTTCTTATTTTTTTAATTTTTGATATTGATGTTTAGCCCAAGCAGATGATAAAAATGGTGTATTATACCAGGGAGACAGTGATTCAGACAAAGATTGCAGTAAGAGACAGAAATTAAAGGAAACTCAACCACATACTTCTACATCTGATGATATTGAAAAAAATGATTCTAATACTTCCAATTTTGCAAAGTGTGGTTCACGAATAAAGAAACGCAACTATCGTTTACAAACAACTGAAAGTACAGATGATTCAGTAAATGAAGACTCTAGTGACTCCAGTTCTTCCGAATCCAATGATTCCACTGATATTCCACCAATAGGAGAAGAAATTGTATATAGTTCAGCTGACGAAAGAAGTAACTCTACAAGAAGTACAGATGGTAACAAATATGTTTACTTTATTTACTGTCTATTAAGAAAATTATAGTATTAAAATATATTTTATTTAATAATAATAAGTAGTACTGCTATTGTGAAGCAAGATTTATGTAAATACAATTGTTTTATTGCAGAACATGATGATTCTGTGGAATGGAATGTGGAAAGTACTAGTGATGATGATAGTGATGAAATACCAGCAGTTTTACAAAAAGAACCTCCTAAATCAGACTGGAGTCTTTTAAAGGATATTGCAAATCGTCAAATAGGTTCAAATTATAATGTTCCTAAACACTTTTATAGTTCTCTTTATGCAGTTCAGCGATTACATTTAATGAACCAACTTGAAGCACATGTTGTAAGTTGTATTTATATGCAGCAATTTTTTTATTTTATAATATATTTGATGCATAATATAATTGTACAGATTACACATTAAAATATTTTCTTTCCAGGGTTGTGTTAATACTATAAATTTTAATGAAAAAGGAAACCTCCTTGCAAGTGCCTCAGATGATTTAACGGTAACAATTTGGGATTGGGCAAGGGGAAAAAAACATGTAACTATTAATACTGGACATCGAAGTAATGTTTTTCAAGCAAAATGGTTACCTTTAGATGAGGAACGTTATGTAGTATCAAGTGCCCGAGATGGACAAGTACGCATGATTGACATTGAAAATTGTTTCACTAAAAAACTAGCTTCTCATCGAGCAGCTTGTAATAAAATTGCAACACATGTAGATTTACCTCATATTATATTATCTGCTGGTGAAGATTCTAAAATTTTTTCAATTGATATAAGAGAAAAGCCATCGAAGTAAGAACATTTTTTGTATTTTTAATTATTTTACAAGATATTTATTATAACAATTTTTTTTTATTTTAGATTACTGTCTGTAAAAGATAATGATGAAGAAGTTGAACTTTATAGTATTGATTCACATCCTTTAAATAGTTATGAATTTTGCGTCGCTGGTCGAATGCGTTATGTTAATGTATATGATAGAAGGAAACCTACATCTTGTTTATATCAGATGTGTCCAAAACACTTGGTAAGTCACATTATAATCATTTAATATGATATTTATATACATTGTTACATTAATAAAATTTTGTTATAAAGTTATCTGATGATTGTGCACATATGACATGTGCAGTCTACAATCATAATGGTACAGAAGTTCTGGCTACGTATAACAATGAGGATATATATTTATTTGATAGCACAAGTTCATATCAAAGTGGTGATTTTGCTCACAAATATCAAGGACATTGCAATAGTATTACTCGTATGATTTAAATCTTTATTATAAAACAACATTTATGTTCTGTTTTAAATAATTACATGAAAAATACATTTTTACAGTTAAAAGTGTTAACTTCTTTGGACCAAATAATGAATTTATAGTATCTGGATCAGATTGTGGAAATATATTTGTTTGGGATAAAAAATCAGAAGCTATTGTGCAGTGGATGCTTGGAGACAATCAAGGAGTTGTAAGGATATATAAAACACTAATATTTCATACAATTACATGAACATTTTGACTTAATCAAGTATTTTGTACAGGTAAATGCCTTAGAACCGCATCCTCATATTCCAGTTTTAGCTACTAGTGGTCTTGATTGTGATGTTAAAATATGGATTCCATCTAGAGAAGAAATCCCAAATAAAAAGGAATTACAATCTGTAAGTGCTTATTTTTTTTATTCCTTAATAAGTAAAGAAAAATTTAGTAATTTATTAATAAAATTTTATGTGACAGTGTGTTAAGAAGAACTTAACAAATAGATCAAAATCTTCTGCAGAAGCTGAAAGTGCTTTTGATAGTCAAGTATTATGGATCATGTTAAGACACATTCGTCATGCAGAAAGGGCACAAGTAATAATACAGTATTTACAAGTAACAATTAATAAATTAATTCAGTTTTTTTTTTTAATTTTTTCTTTTATATTACTATAACTTTATTTAAAATTTTTTAAATAAGAAAAAAAATTTACACCATTTTAACAATTTACAGCAACGTCTTGCAGGAAGAAACAATGAAAATCAAAATAACATGTCTGATGATAATGATGATGATGATGATGATGAGGATGATGAGGATGATTATGACGATGATGATGAAAATGATAGTAATTCTTCCTCTTCAACTAACAATTCTAGTGAAAGTGATAGTCATTCAGAAAGTTAAGATCAGATTTGAAAATTTTGAATCCTCTAAGAAAAAAAAATAATAAGTTTTTCTCAAATTTTATTACTTTTCATTTGTTAAAACTAATACACAGAAAATCGGTACTAGAATACTTTGAGGAGAAAGTCTTTGCATAAAAATTTAAAAGAAGTTTGTGTTTTTTATTATTGATATTACTATTACCATATACCAGTAAGATTTTACTTCTGCTTGCGTAGAAATCCTGTATATAAATTAAAAATTATGAAAGTCACATAATTTATTATAGTTTCTCAATCAGTTGTAAAAATCTTACAATTGTAAAATGGCAAAGACTGAATTATTTATATGTTTTACATACACTTATAACATTAAAATGTAAAGCTTAATAAAGTAATTAAAATTTATGTACTTTGACATGTAATTTTTAGAAAATTGTACAGATTAATAAAAAAAGTTGTTCAATTATATGTGAAAAGGTTATATATATAAATTTCTTATCTCATTGACTTTTGCATTCTACTTTTAAATGAAATAAAATAAAATATTCTTATCATATATAACTCATTATTTATTTTTAATACAAAAAATTTGAGCTTTAAATTTACAAAAGCAATTGAAAATCCTATTAACTTAAAAAATACCAATAGAATATGCTAAAGCAGCATATATGTGTAAAGTTATCGCTCCCATTACTGTGGCTGTTATGGCTTTAATAAATAACGTGGACCATGGTCCAATAACAAATGAAGTTATTAAAAAGTCTGATATAAGGGGCCTGTACACCGTTAATAATAACATTAACACAACAATTGGTGCAAGACTTTGTTTCAAATCATGCCTCGACCAAAGCCAAACTAATGTTGCTGTTGTTATGTGTTGAACCTAAAAAATTGAATAAAAGTTGTTACAAAAGTTTTTCAGATAAAGAAAATTATTAATAATGTATACTTAAACTTACTAAGCATATATTAGATTCTAAACTCTTCTGAATATATTTCCAATCGAATTCTGCGCCTCTAGCACCAACCCATAGCAAAAGAAATCTTGTTAATATAACTTCAGCTCCAGCCCATCCTATACCTGCTGTCAAAACTTTAGCATGACCTTTGCCAGGGATGCCATTTAATACTATGTATATTCCGACCAAATCTGCTAAATCAATAGAACATTTCAAAAATTCCTGAAAACAAAATAAAATTTAGTTCTTTTATAGCAGAATAAAAAAAATGCATACTCGGATGAAATACTTACACCAAAGAAATCAAAACCTTTATAACTAATATTGTCTGACGTTGGGAAGAAAGTTGCTAGAGCAAGCATTTTTACAAGCTGCGTAAAAACGTAAATGCCACCAGCTTGAATGCATTTCCAAAAAGCTCCGTATTCAGAACTAACAGTAAAAATTACTTGCATGAAGAAAAATATTTTATGTTATAAAAGTATAATTATTAAAAAGAAACTTACAGTCCTGAATATTTGTAGGTTAAGTAGTAAGGAACGTAAACCAGTGCAACGCAGTTACCAAAATGATACAGCGTCATTTTTTATGTAATTCTAATACTATATTTTATTCATAAATAATTTCTTATAAATTATAAATTATTATATAAAAAATTATGTTCCATGGGAACCGCAAAGGTGTGGTGCATTCGTATTCCTTATCTCTACTTTTGTCTTATTTTTTTTATAGGGAGCTGTGTGTATGCTCTGCGCCTAAGGCCGTGTCTACATGGTAACCCCTCCCCATCCCGTCACCATCCCGTCAGCACTCCCTCCCTACCCCACCCCTATCCCGTACCCATACCCCCTATCCTTATCCTGTCCCCGTCCTATTTTTCTATAGAGCC
>JAXIUT010000009.1:29558570-29572075 GCA_035586675.1 Eurytoma californica | reverse complement strand
GCGCGGCCGCGTTAACAGCCTCAGCTGGAATCCGGCGAGTCGCGCTTATATAGATACAGCAGGTCCCCGGCTCCCTCTCTCTCTCTCTCTCTCTCTCTCTCTCTCTCTCTCTCTCTCTCTCTCTCTCTCTCGCTCCGGAGAAATCGATATACGGGTTGCCATGGCGACCGGAGGTACTGTGTGCGCAAGGATACATCTCAATACAGCGATGATCGCGCTCGGCCCTCCGCTTCTTTTTTTTTTTGCGCGCCCACCCCTGCTGCGCGACTCTAGTCGTGTCCTTTGTTCTCTGCTCGTGGCCCCGTTCGTTAGGTCACTTGGATCCGATCTTTTTCACCTCCGCTCTCTCCTCTCGCTGCGCCGTTCGACCGCGAGATCAGGGTAATTAATCGTTACCCTCGAACTCGTTCTCTTTTTTCTATGCCGAGGAAGAGCGATCCTTCTCCGAGTTTTTTTAAATTTATTGAAGGATTCCACACCGTTGAACGAGCGATTCTTCTGCCGCGAACCGTTTGTGCATGGAGAAAACTGAGGGAAGTCTATTGAAGAGAGGACTGCAGGCAATTTTGTCGGCGATTTTCCATCTAGGAGACGCTCGGCTCTTTGTTGGAGAGGCGAGCTTCTTGAGAGCATACGCAAGGCGACGTCCTCATAACCCGTGAATCCACTAGTCTACCTTATTACGTCACTGAACTTATGAGTATGATGCTTAAGTAATGGGTGCCCAGAATAAAATAATTTTTCTTGCCCTATCATGTTAAAAAAAATAATTAAAAGGCAAAAATTTGTTTGAATAATTTGTTACCCCGAAGCCCGTACCTACCCTCATAGAGCCATAAAACATTTGGTGCCCGCACCGTGGCACAACCCCGATGAAAAAATTTGATGGAAGGATTCTTAAGAAAACATTCTCTTTTTTTTATAACCAGTTTTCGAGTAGATGTTTAAACTACACTGGAAGTAAACAATTTTTTTTAAGATAAATCTGTAAAATAACTATTTACTTTAATTTCGTCTCATCTGCACCAACTAATTGAAGTAACTGACAGAAATAAATTATGGTTCATTAGTCACGATTTCCATAATACAAGTAATTAGCAAGTGCTAATTTAACGAGGATTTCTGAGGGGACAGGCCCATTATGAGCATTTGCTACAAAGTTTGACCAATGAGAGAATCTTAATTTATATTGGTTTTCTAATTAATTCCACGATATTAAGTGATGCTTAATTTAATTAACATTTCCATTTAATCCTTGAAACTCAAATATTTTTGACTGCATACTAATAAGTCCTTTTTAATGCAATGGATAAAAAAAATTCTGATTATCGGCAATTTCAATTTTTTTATTAACGAGAAGATTTAATAAACTACTAAATTTTACTGTTCAATTTCATAAATTTTAACAATAACAAAAGTTTAACTGTGATTATGAACATCGAGCATAAAAGTCTCCCTGGATGCTTTTATTTCTCTCTCCCCGGCGGCAGTGTGGCCATTTTGAATTTAATAAAAGGTGTTAAGCTGCAACACCGCGAGCTTCATTTTTCCTATCAGCGAAGAGAAAGAGCGCGAGTGCACACGCAATATAGCCTTCGCAGAAAAAAAAGCCTTGGAAAATCGCACCCTTTCAATCCGCACGAAGACTCTTCACGCACAGAGAGCTAAACTTGCTCGCTTTCTCCTCTTTCTTTTCCTTCGCTCTCGCGCAATCACCCTCCCTTTCTTCCTTTCTCGCGCGGCCGATGAATGACGACGCATCGGGTACTCTCGCGGCTTCATTACGCATACGAGAGCAGATGGAAAAGGCGCGTTTCGCTGATTTTTGGGTTACATCACTTTTCGCGAGCCGAGGCGCACAAAGAGCGGACCGACCACGCAAGAGTCGCGGTTTATGCGAAAACGATAAAAGAAACGGGGAAAGAGGGAAGAGAAGAGCAGGAGGAATCGAGAAAGAAACAAAGGGGATACAAAGGGAATAACAAGGAGGACGCGCCGGCGAGGAGCGCAAAAGTCGAGAAAAATATTGGGAGAGAAAAGAAGCGAGAGCAGAGAGACGAGATTCGGGCATTGTTCAATGAGGTTCGATCTGAATGAGGTCGCAGATTCGCTCGCCTCCTTTCCCTCCTCGAAAATGCAATCAATTCGGTCTCTGCGGTGGTGGTGGCGGCGGCAGCGGTTGCGGCCACTGCACGGGAGCAGCGCGAACGAGCCGAGGCAAAGAGGAGGATAGGAGCGAGACGCGGCGCAAATAAAGGGACGTCGATTCACGAAAGAAAAGGAAGAGCGAGCCTCTCGCGCCCCGAGATATTGAAGGAAGGAAGGGGAGGACGGGAGGAGCAGCCAAAGTCTACTGTAATTTATAGCGATTTGCGGTACCATAAACCTTATTCTCCTTTGCCTTCTCTTTGAGGGCCCTATCCCAACGAAAGAAACTCGATCTGGAAATATTTGGCCGGCTAGGAGCGGGTATAACGATATCTCCGCCGCGGAAGAATTGCTCAGGCAAACAGAAAATCCTTGATGAACCTCGGTCATTGAATGCAGTATAAATAAAGAGATTTAATCAAGCCCGGATACTTAGAACAAGAAAGCAAATCCGACGTGGATCGCGAAAAAAAAAAGTATAAGGGAACGTGACGAGACAAATTCATTTGATTGAAAATCAGGCGCGGAAAAATTCCGCTCACGAATTCGTTCAAAGAAACCGCGACGTATATCCCCGGCCGTCACGTAGTAATCCGCAAACGCGCGCGACGAGACATCCCGCGGGCGTTCCTTCCGCCGCGCGGGAGCCGCGGCGGAAAAGCTCCCGAAGGCGACGACAGCTTTCTAGCAGCCGCGCGCTAATGCAGCGCGCGACGGGGAATCTTTGAAGTCGCGGACTCGCGGGTAACACAATACCCGAAGGTGGCGGTAATCCAAGAGCCGTGGGCAAATAAACGAACTCGGGGAATTCGCTGGAAAATTAGGGAAGAGCCTACCCGCGCGGGGGTCTCCCCCGGGAGAAGGTAGGAGCGAGCGCGAAACTCCCGCTCTTTACGAATAATGAGCTCGCGATATTGAATTACGCTTAACGAGCTAATTGCGAAACAAGCTCGCTGCGCCGCATTGTATCCGACGCGCGGGGAATATACGGAGGAGATGAAATATTAGCATTTTTCACGAGCATCGCGTTAAGTCTTTTGCAATTGATGGGGCTCGCTCTTGCCAAACCGATATTAGTCGAGTGCGCAACGAGTCTAATAACTTCGAAATTTAATTAGACTTAATTAATTCTCGTAATTTATTATATTTGTTATACACTTGGGGTCCTATCTCTTACTTTTTTTTTAATAATACGACCTTCAATCATTATATGACATCCAGAGTTTTTAACTCGCGGTGAATGAGATGTACAATGTTTTTTTTTTAAGTTTAAGTGAAACTTGAATACTTCGACAATAGCGCTAAGGTGTGGATTCCTCCACATAGCTGCTCAAGCAACGTGACGAAAAAAAGCAAAGAGAAGCGCGAGTAGGTAGTAGCGTCCGGCTACGCTCCGAAAAACAGCCCTTGGCTGAGAGGCAACAATGTCTGAGATTGATATTGACACAGGACGGCCAGGCAGTCTTTGCCGAGTGTAACCTAGAAAATATTCAAGTAAGATTCTCGAGTCGCAAGGCAAAACTCGTTTTACCGTCCCGATTGTGAAAAGGGAGCCTCGAGCTCTATAGTACAGAAAATTAAACAATGCCTCGGTATAATCTACATCGCACATTGCTTTAAGATAAAATATAATTTATAAAATAATAATGCCCGTTCACCCAGTTATTTTTTTTTATCGTCGCACGGTTCGATGATTATTATTTAAAATTCAAAACGAAAGTATCGCTCGCTGATTGTGAATTTAAATTCCTCGCTCGACCCGTTAATCCCCGGCATTTGTTGCTAGTTGACCATTTGATATTTACGAACAGCCCGCGCTACAATTCTGCACTTAAACGGTTTTTATTTTGCCCACTTTTATGGGACTATTTATCGGGCGTTCGTTTTTACAGCTTCCGATAAAAAAAAAGCAGCGACAAATGCCTATTAAGGGAGTCAGCGAACCCGCGCAAACAGTCCGCTGTAGAATTCTTAATACGGCGCTTTTAACGTAGAAAAAAATATGAATTATCGCTCGGCTCGGATCGATCGCAGTCGGCTGTGTCTCACCCTCGCGTCATTCCATTTTCGAGCGAGCTGGCCCGCTTTCTTCCACCTCCCATTCTCCGAGCCTGGCCGTTTTTTTAGTTACCTTTTTCGCTCAAGTGCGTTAAATCGATTTCGCGTGTTCCGAGGTGCGCGCAGGCGAAGCGAATGGAAAGAGACGGTTTTCACGAGACTGGGTAATGCTGGCAAAAGCCCATTTAGCGCAGAGCTAACTTGCTTGACTCTCGCAACTAATGAAAATAGACTCTTTTAAAAACACTTCTTCTACTCTTTGGTTAATTAAAAAATTATCCATTAGATCCTAATTTCTTGCAGCAAAGAAATTTTTTACTCAAACGTCTCAGACCGAGCATCATCATCTGTAAAAGTGATGTAAGAGAGCCTAATGAAAGTGGCCCGTAAAAGTACGCCGGCATGACTCGCGCTGCGAAGAAACGAGCAGCCAAGACAAAAAAGTGAGCAATAAGAAGGATTTGCAAATGGGATCTTAGGTCGGCAGTTGCAATGGTTCGACGGTCGGTGCGTCACAACAAATACTGCCAAAGGCGTGCGAATACCTATATAAAGGCAAGGCTTGACCTCGAACGGCTCCACCTTAATGCCGAGGCAGAGGCGGTCGCAAGGCATTTTCTTTCTTTTGAGAAAATCTTTTATTCCGAAAAACTGGAGTTAAATATTTTTATCGTCGACGGCAGATAGGAAACGTTTATCATTCACAGGCTTTCTATAAGAAAAAAAGTACATTTCGCGCTATTGCGTGCGGCCCAATGGTTTAATGGCCTTCCGCGATAATGAGCAGTGATAGTACTGATAGATCGCTGCACACAGCGGAAACACCGCAGAGCATTGTGGTTTATCTACTGCAAAACGATCTAAGAATGTCGATATTGATTGACTAGATTTAAAAGACGGCAATTAGCTATCTGTAAAGTAGAAGTTACAATGAATGAAAATAATATCAAGCAAGGCAATAATTTAAAACTTTAAATGACTTTACTTTTTATTTGATAATTACTATAGCCGAGGTACTATTTTATAAAACTACTTGAAACTTTAAGAGACAGTTCATCACTTGAATACTTAAGCAACGCTACAGGTGTACCGCTCGGCTCTAAGCAATTAATCATAATCACCACGAAACCTCCGCGGTAATTCGTAATTATATTTCAAGTTTCGAGATTACCTCCGCTAAGTTCAAGGTGAATTTCACGCAGGTTCATTGGGCAACCGCGGCGGCAGTTCGATTGCCAGCCTACGGGCACAAACAATAATTTTCTCGACAATTTATAATTCACACGTAATTGCACGCGATTATTTCGCCCGGCACAATCTCAGGCATCGATCTGCCCGACAGCTCAAAGCCTTTCCGACTGGACTCCTCGGGATTATTCGCAAATAATTGCAGCCAAAGGAGAAGGATACGGCTCTCCCTCTGGCCGAATTCAATTACCGCGATCGTCGCCAGCGCCACGCGCGTCGAGTAGGACTGCCCAACGCCCTTCGAACAAATTCTTTCAATAAACGAAGGCATCGCTGCACGAGAGGCAGCTTTCCGATTGAAAATCCAATTGCTGCGAGAGATTACTGTAACTGGAACAGTGAAGGTGAGGCGTTTGGATGGAATCTGCTTTTGTGAACTGAAAATCTTTATTTACGTGAAAACATATTTAGAATGTAAATATGTAGAAAAACGAGTTTATTTATCTCGAGGTTCTGAGAATATTATTTTTCACGTTTTATGTAGGTTGTGACGATATCACGATTTTCTGCGAATTTTATAAATTTTGTATTTTAGATGAAAATTAAATTTTAGAGCAACTGGCACAACTTTTGAATATTCATGAAAGCCCACGGTTATTAACTTCCAAACAATCTAGTCAGGTAATATTGGAGGAAAATTACTTTTCGCTTACAAAGTACTTGAGGCACCTTAAAAGAAAATCGATTTCAAATAAGTCCGAATTGAATTAAAGTCTCGCTGAAAGGAGATAAAAGAACTTTTTTACATGAAGACACAAGGATTCAGCTTCTTTTAACGATTCGGACGTTGCAATTGAGTTACTTTCGATTACAGTCCGGATAAGAATCCGACGATGCTGACCCGCGGAGGCTCTTTGTATCCCTTGAACCCGCGAGACCTTGAATCCGAAGACCCCGGATTTTCCTCCGAGCATTGTATCGAGGAGCGGAATTAAAATAATAGCCAGTTGTTCGAAGCGTGCGGAATGCATTCGAACGCAATCGAATCACCAGCCCCGGCAAATTATAATACCCGCGCGCGCGCATACAAGTTATTTCTCATTACGCAGGCGATTAGAGTGAAAACAGCACACTCGAGGCTCTCGGAGAAACTAAAATTTAAAAGGAAAAAGAGAGCAAAGTTTGTAGTACTTAATCGGCGCTCCAAGGGGGGAAGGAAAGAAAAGAGAAAAAAGTTTAATTTCGCGTGTATTATCGACGAACGATTAACTCCGCATCGATTGAGAGGCCTGGAGCGACGCTAATGATACACGCTGCGCGAAAAAAGAGGGAAAAGAGAGAACCCTCTACGCCCCCGCGGGTGTAAGTCTCCCGATAATTGCGTACAGTCCGGGGTGGAAGGGAAGGCCGGCTCTTTTATTGTTCGCTGCGGTGTTATAACGCGACGCGTGAGCCTCTACCTTCTTTCTCGTTTAGGAAATGCATAAAAATCAATATGGGGATGTACGAATATGATGATATTATATATTCTACTGTATTGAATATTTAATGATATCCTGCTGTCGAAGAAGTTATCAATGAAAGAACAGTTTTTAAAACTTTTTTTGCGATAACAATTTATTTACGATTATTACACCGTATTTTGTATTATCTTTGTATTGTTTGATAAGAACGAAAGTTTTTTCAGATAACACTGATTTATTCAACTCATATCGCGCGAGTCGCCGAAAAAAATGCAAATTTCTGAGGAACCCTAATCGATACTTCGGCGATCCAGGCAGCATCCCCTTTGCAGCCAACAATCGACTTTAAATCAGAGGCAGGGCAGATCAAACGCCGCAGATAAATGGCTCATTGTTCGGGCTTTCACAGCCGGTAAAAGGCCGCCTGCAATATGCATATATAATTCACAATCAAGGCTGCGGGACCCCAAGAACGAAAGCGAAGATCTGCATTTAAATCGGCGAGCCCCGCTATCGGCAACCCCTTTGCTCTCGCGGGATACAGGGGGATAGAACGCATCGTCGCCTCTGACGGTGAAGCGGTGAAACCGCGGCGCGCGGGAGTAATCTATCTCGGTCGGCGAATGCCGTTTTCGCAGGCGAGCCTCGATTTATCAGGCGAGTCGAGGTCGAGCCGCGCGATTCCGAGGGATATTATCGAGGTCTTTCACTCGCTGGCCAAGGTTGATCTTACGCGCGCGGAGCTCGCGTAATGACAGTGCATATCGAAGGGAGCGGACTTAGAGATCGATGAGCGAGATATTTTTGTGAGCGATTGCAAATGAAAAAAAACGCGACGGGGTATGCGCCCGCAAGCAGATTTACAAGCTCCTCGGGCTAATTGGCTTTGAAGAAATGCTTAATTTATTGATACATTACGCGCGTTTGGACGTTTATCGGTTAATCGGAGCTCCATCGAGAGCGACGAGCGAGAAAAACTTGGTCGATTTAACGAGGCGATACACCTGTTGAAATTAACGCAAGACAGTGAGCAGGAAACCGTGTGTGGTGGCTTGGGACTCGATCCTGAGATGATCGCTTAATTAAATTTATTGCTCATTAAAGGAGGAACTACGATGCTCGGTGATGATGTACCATTAGAAATAATTTTGTTGAGCTACTTTAACGTAGACGCCGCTTTTCCTTTTTATCGCTCATTTTATCTGATCCTGATCGTGTAATGGCTGTCTATTATTCGGACAGAACAACTTCATTTAAGATATTTTCTATTATAATAATATGTAAAAAAAATTTCAATAAAAATAATTGCGGTGATTTATAATAAGTGCTTTGAAAAACTAACATAAAAATCATTTACTATACTTTTTCATAAAATTACCTAATTTTTACTTCATTTTTATTAATTACCTTAAATTAATAAGGTTTTTGCCTAATATTGTTTTCTGTTTCAAAATAAATTTAAATGAAATATTGCAGATTACCGAGATTCCTGTTTGCGCAGAGCAATTCGAGCTAATACCCGCAACGACTTCAACCTCGCCAGGTAAATGTAGCATCGCGGAACAACGAAAGGGGTGAAAATTCGCCGACGAATTAGCCCGTTACTCAACGTCGCGATAATTCGAAACAAGTTAGTTAACCGCTGGTGCGATTCGCGGGCTGGACGAGCGACGACATCGATCACTGTCACGCGGCAGGACCTTCTAATTTCACATGCGCTGCAGCTCGTTACAGTTATACTTTCGCGGTCGCCCGCTCGTATGAGTATCTTCGGCGCAGAATAAACTCGTTCATCATTTTATCAAGCGACACCACCCTCGCTTTCGAATGCATCGGCGTATGTGTGTATGCTTCCTTGTTTGTCCTCGCTCACCGGATTTTCTCGCGCTGGAGCAACGACAGATTTAATCGGCGTGGTTGTGGAAGATCCCGGGGAAAATCTCGTACGAGGCAAAAACCTCCAAGGAAGTGGAGCGCGCACGTGAAACAGCACCCGAGAGTGCAACGGACGAGCGGAGTTTCTTACCCCTGGACAAAACAGGATCGACGAAGGAAAGGAAAACATTTCGTGTGCTGCAAGCTGCCAGCTGCTGGCCGACTTTCCGCGCTCGGGCGCCGGGGTTAAATTATACGTGCGCGCGACGAAGTGCATGGAGTGCACGTTTTGTTACGCGTTAAAGCGAGCGGCGGGTCTCTCGTAAACTTTTTTTTTCGTTGCCTATACGAAGAGAAACTTTCGATAATTTACCATTATTTTGTTAATAATCGTCATTCTTAATAATTGTCTAATTTTGTATCTTTTTTTTTCTTTTTTACTTTACAGAAATTTTAAAGGAAGTTTTAACAGATAAATTAAATTTTCGCGCAGATATAAATTTTTCTTTGGGCTATATGAGGATTTAATGCAATTAAGAACATCAGAAGATTAGGTTCTTTTCTTTTATCTCTCTTGTGTCGCGCGGCGGAACAAGCAGCACAGCGAATGTCACACTTCCAGAGCTGGAAAATTTCATTTTAAATTTTCTCTCCGCTGTTCCTTCATTCTCCACCCATTTTTTGTTCTCGCCTGGCGTATTATTCACGCGAAAGGAAAACCGCGGCCTAGGTAACTAACGGAACGAAAAAATAAATTACAGGAACTACTAAAGAGGAATGTCATCGTTTCTGACTACTTTCTCATTTACTATTCATTGCCTGCGCGTATTCCGTTTTATCCCTACGAATTAGACAAAATTACAAATTTACATTTTGCATCATTTTAATAATAGTTTCATGAAATTGAAATATATTCAATTAAATAATAAATGAAAAAGTTTTCTTTAATTTTGGAGCGCCGTCTATTTATATTAAAAGCTCTGCAAATGGACTGAAAATTACGACTTGTATGGTCAGTTTCTGTAATCTGCAAGAAAGTTGCATTCGACGAAAAAAAAATAATTTGAATCAAAACAGCATCTCTCTTTACCGTCGAAACAAAAAGGAAAGACTTGCAGCACGCGAAGGGGCGAGGTGGGCGAAAGGAAAACGAGACGCGCGTCGCGTATGTTAATGAGGCAAAATTTGCATAGCCCCTATTTGGGGTGTTTCGCCATTAGCACACCCGAGCGCGACCGTGCGCTCACGCACGCTTCGTCGGAAGTCTCGAAAAGTATCGATTGCAGCATCTCCATCATAAGCGTTCACTTTCTCCAAAAGAGGTCTCCCCTTTCGCCACCCCTCCTTTGTCACAAAGTCCTCGCGTGTCGATGCACTCGTACAACCCATTTCAACGTTTTAAAACGATAGGACGCACGCGGATAAGATAGACCTCTTAAGCGGCGTGGAAAAAAGCAATTCCAATTTCACGGGAAGCGTGTTAGAGATACGGATATGAGTGGGTCGTCGGTCTAAGCAGCCGAGCAGGAATAAACGAGCGCGCGGTTTACGACTGCTTTGAAATCAAGAGGCAATGGCATGGCTCGGGGCGGTGCAACAACGGCGACTCCGAAGCCTCGAAATACGAGATTCACTTTCAAGGAGATTCCCATCTTGCCGATGCAGCCGTACTCGAGGTGTACAAGGGTTCTCGAAAGAAACGCAGAGCGAGGGACGAAGGTAGGTAGGCTCTCACGTGAGCTAACTCGCCAATGGGTCGACCTTGTGTCTACTCCCTCTCATTGTCTCTTTCCAAGTGTTGGTGCGACGATGGAGTCGCAACAGGGTAAACAACAACGCACCGTTTACCTTCTCTTTTTCGTTCGGCTGAGAAACTATCGGATGAGATAGACGTATTAACAGAAATTTCTCCATACAATACCAACGGCAGTAATAATATATCTAACTATAAACGAAATTATTCGATTATAAAAAGTGAACTTGCGAATAGTTAAGATAAACGCGAATAATCAGTTTTTAAAAATCACTAACGGTATCAATCATTTAATCAAATTCAAATATTAGATAATCGCCTTATTTAAATACCTGAAATAAATGATATGCAAATGATTGAAAACTGTACACAATTATGCATTAGAAAGTGAGAAAAATAAAATATCGACAGCTTACCTTCAGACGACTTCTTGGAGGGTCCGATGCCAGTGATCGGTCGTTTCCAGCCTCGCCAGTTGTTGCATATGGACTCCGGCTCACTGCTCCAGCTGCACAACGAGTCCTCCTCGAATCTATCGGAGTCGTCGAAGGAGTACCTGTCGTTCTCCACCCAGTCGAGTATGGGTCCGGCGGCGCCACCCGCGGTACCCTCGACGGCGGCGGTCACGTGGGCCGCCGCGGCCACCGCAGCAGCCCTGCCGGCCCCGGCGCCGCGCGGGGCCGGACCGGCAGCACCGGCATTGCCGTTGGCGGCGGCGTTACCGTTGGCATTGCCGGCACCGTTGTTGGAGGCGCCACCCCCGCCGCCACCGCCCACGACGACGGGCGAGCGAGCCAGATTGCCCGCCAGTTTAGGCCGCGCTCGCTCTTCTCCGAAACGCCGCGCCCTGGGGGCCCTGCTCGGCTAGCGAGCCCGGGGCTCCCGCCGGCCCCCCCAGCTGTTTATCGCGTCGTCGTCCTCAGCCGCTGACGGCCGTCCGAAGACGGGGGTGACTCCGCTCGCCGCTGGCCCGCCACGTCGGCGGACTGCGCGACGTCGCCCACCTCGGCACTCCACCCCGGCCACGAGCTCGACACTCAGCCGATGGAGACTTGAGCCTGAAAATAGAGAAACAGACGTTAATTTTGCATTCATTTGGTAATCGTAGGTATAACGGAAGAATTTTTTATTTTAGCGAATCAAACAAAATCAACGAAAAAATCGGAATGTTATAGTTTAGTGGATATTTTGTGGATGGAGAAGAATAACCAGATTTTTATAAAACAGTTTTTTCAATGCTAAATTTAAAGCTTCAAGCATTTTTGAAAAATTATTGTGCAAAAAGTATTAAAAGTTTTAAATTTATAATATCGCTTTTCGTTGCAGTCATAAAAATCTTTACTGGCTGACTGTCACTACTGAAAAAAAGCTCAGAAATGCGCGTAAACGTCGGCAATAATATAGATTTATCCGAGTGAGCTCACTTCGTATTCCGGGCGAATAAACCATCGGCGAAATTAGACCACCTTGTACACATCACCCACGTGCCGCTGACCGAGTTCCCTCGCTCCCGGGTGAACTTTCGCAAAGGCCCGAGCTCTCCCACTCGTCATCGCGGCGCGGCGATAATTACATTACACGCGACAACGGGCGCCCGGCGAATTTTCCTGCGCGTGTCAAACTCCTTATCGCGCGGGCTTTTCGCAGCTGCGCGCGCTCTGCAGCAATAATAATAATAATAACGCCGGCGACCTGCACCACTCGCGATCTAATCGCGAGCGAGGGAGGCTAAGGTCAGTAAAAAAAAATTCCCCGGCCTCCTGACGTCAGAGCTCACTGTACGGCTTGCTCGAGACTAAAGCGATGGAAAATCGCGCCTATCTAAGGTGTTCCACTGAACAAAAACAGTAACTAACTCGATTCGTTTGGTTAGCGCGTTGTAAAATTAATTGAGTTCCGAGGCATTCATTAGGCTTCGCCGCGTTGTATAATCGAGTTTCTTTTAGAAATCAGGTTACTAAAATTTAAGGGCGACACTTGATCGGAAAGCGCGGGTGGTGGAAGGGTTCGAGGTTCATAAAACGGTACGTTAACGTCGGAGCGTGATAAAAAAAGGAGTGCATTTCCGTACCGTTTGCTTTTACGACTGACGCGAAATATTCACGACGTCTTAAATCCTTAAAAACGCTAGGCGAAAAGCCGGAGGCGCGACGGCGCGAGGTGAGCGTGTGCAGTCGCGGCGCGTGTGCGAAAAAAAGTAGAACGACCGATTCGCGCTTGTTTCGCGGAAGCTCAGATCGATTTTTCCGCGAACGGCCCTGATTGCCTCTTTCGCCGCTTTTCTCACACCCGCTTTGCTCACCTTAATTGCGGAAAAAGGGGCTAAAGAGAATGGCAGTTAATTTGTGAAAAATCAATAATTCCTTTTATTTCGTTCGCAGTATTTTCGAAAACGATTTTCTTTCTAACACAACTTTTAAGTATATTAAGAGAGGACATGGCATACAGAACTTTTAAACTTTTTAAATAATAAATAACTACTTAAATATAGAAACGCATTGAAAAATTGATACTTTTTTTCTAATAGTTTTTTTGTTAGATACCATTATATTAAATATAATTAATAACATTTATTAAAATTTAACCTCATCATCATTTTAAACTTGATTTTAAGTCTTTAAAATAAAATTTACAGAGCTTAGTTTTTACTTTTGATGAAATATAATCCTTACACACGGCGCATCTTTCATTCGAATTTAGTGAAAGCCTCACTCTCGTATTTATTGTGCTAGGTTAGGTTCTTGAACATTGACATCTCTTCTCGTATCAAATCAACGTTCTTACGTCTCTCTCTCTAGTGCCAACTTCGTTGCGCTCAAGGTTGCGCTTTTCATCGCAAACTTTATAACTAAAAATATGCTCCGAAGATTCAATACGTAAAAGGATTAATAAAACTTTTTGTTTTAATAGAAATACAACTAAATGTATTTAGAAATTGTGTAAAACTCACTTTGTAATAATAATTGAATTCAATAAATGAATGTCTGATTTAATCAAGTGTTGAATGTCATTTTAAAATA
>JAXIUT010000009.1:29537386-29558470 GCA_035586675.1 Eurytoma californica | reverse complement strand
TGATTACGATGGGTTGGGTAGTACTTAAAACTTGTATATTTTTACAAAGAAAGTATTAAAAGCAGTCAATAAAATTACGAGGATTCAATATTTTTTCTTGTTTTAATGTTATCTTTAGTGTAATCTTCATCTACATCAAAACAATTAATGAGAAAGCGTCACAGTACTTTGTCCCATCACAGCACTGTGTCCCATCCAAGGAGATAGCAAATAAGACTGAAGAGATTCGTTGCTCCGAAAATAAGGCTCGATACATGTATTATCAGTGGCCGTAGGCTCGAGAGAAGAAAGAGAAAGAGATAGGAGGCGCAAGGACCTTGGCCGGTCGACAGACTCGTCAAGAACGTGCGACGACCCCGACCCCATACAGGGGAGACACCCCTCTTCTCTTCTCTTCTCTCCTCTCTCTCTCTTTCTCTCTCTCTCCCTCTTCGTTACTTTCGGCGCCCCACTACCATCGCCTCCCACCTCTGGTCTCTATTCTTTTCTCTTTTTATCTCTTTCTCTTTCTATCTCCGCTCTTCCTTCTTCCTCATCCTATACATACAGAGGGAGAGAGGGAGAGGGAGAGGGAAGAGAGAGAGAGAGTAGTGAGCCAAAAAAAAAAATTCCCGACAAATATTTTGACAAACTCGCCTACGAGAACAAAGGCTGCTCGCTTCTCTGTACGAAGGTAGCAAAAAAGAATCGCTGCATGCGCACTCCAAAAAAAAAAATTTCGCCCGAGGAGTCGGGCATAAACAAAGACCGTCTTCGGTGTCGCTTATCTGAGGTAAACACACCGGGGGTGAGGAGAGGGGGGCGTTTAAAGAGTAAACCAGGCCTACTCACCTCGACGCGTCGAAGCGACGTCTCTTCCAGGGGTAAATTTGCTCGGTCGGCTCACTCGGTAACACGCGGACACCAACACCACCGAAGAATACCTAGCGCTGGCTACGATGCACACGCGTGCGCGCGGAAAAACCGGGACGAGCTCTCGGCGGCGTCGGGGAAAACTCGTACACACTCTCACACGTACACACCGACAGCTGAGCGGAGGCAGCGCAGTCGCTCTCTCCTAGGCGCGGTGCTTTTGACGGGCGTCGAGGTGGGCCGTCGACGTGAGCATCCCCCGCTGACTCTTCCCCCCGTGTGTGCGTGCACGCGAACGCCTCTCTTCGTAGATCACTCGCACACTGGCAGTCCGCTATCCTTCTCGCGCCTGCACGTAACGCGCACGGGCTCTCTCTCTCCTTCGTGGCTCGCTCGTGAAAATCCGGGGGCGCCGCTCTTCTTTCTCCTCGCGAAAAGGCCGTCCTCTAGCTCTGCTGCTGCTGCTGCTGCTGCTGGTGCTGCTGGTGCTGCTACTGAGGGTACCTGCGGACTCAGCGTCGACTCCTCGGCGGACGCGCTCCAACTACATCGCCGCGACCGCAGCAGGGCGGAGGTGCACCTATGACTCCCGGGCGACGTTCCTTATCTCTCAGGCCGCGACTCCGATCCAACCGGGGACGGCGAGCGAGGCGCGGAGTAACGCCGTCGGGCCCCTGCAGGCCGTGTGTGTACAAGCACTCGTACACGCTCGCGCGCACTCGACGCACTGCACGCGGGCGGACACGCGCCAGGCACTCGTTGCACGGGAGACTGGCCGAGAACTGACGAGGTCGGCGACGTGACAGCGGGGAGGTGGACGCGGCGCGCGTACACACCGAAAATCGGCCCGCGCGAATGCCAACGCGCGCAGCAGCAACTCGACGACGACGTTATCCCGTGGGCACTGCACCGTGGCGCTGCTCTGGCCGTCGAACCTTTCTCTCGCTCTCCATTCCCCCGTGCGTCTCACTCGTCGCGCCGTCCTAGCCTCGCCGCGGCGGCTGCCTCGTACCTATAGACTGGCTGGCCCGTGCCTGCCCGCCTGCTGCCTCCCGAGCATCGCTGTGTCTCTCTCGCGCGCCCGTCTCGACGACAACAACAAACATGGCGGCCCAGCGCCTCCCGCGCACGTCTCCCCGTGCGTGCGATAAGGACGGAGGGAATCGAGCTCGCTCCCCGTCGCGGCTAGCGGCTCGCTGGGTGGGAGAGGAGAAGGGGGACACTGGCCACTCCAGGTGGCGCGACCGGCACCTTCCCGGCTGGTGCTTTGCCCCCACTGCTCGCATTTGCGAGGAGTATAGCCGTACACACACGGCGGCGTCCAGCAAATGTGCTTTTGTGCTCGACTGAAAGATGATTGAAGTTTTGCTTCAGCGACTTCAAGTCTTCAGGATTTAATCGCTCCGCTTGATAAAATACTTTGGACCTTTTTGCAGATTAACGCTTGTTTACGGCTGATTTGCGTATTCGATATTGTAACTTTCTTTGTTGCATTCTTTATAGCGCGGAGTAGTCGTTAATTAGGTCTTTTTTTTAATCAACGAACGCGATGTTGCCAAGTTAAAAAACGGCGGGTAATTCAAAATGATGCTTAACAATGTTTTATTTATTTTATTTAATTTATTAACCAGAAAAAAATTACAAAGGTAATTCCTATTGAGGTAAACGCTGTTACCTGTACATTTATATAAATTTCCAAATTTCAACAGTTATGAATATATTCTACATAGACTTTATAAAGTTATAATTTATCATTACATAATAAGTGGGTAGAAATAAAAGCAAAGGAATATTATAAAAATATAAAAGAAAAATATAACAAGGATAATGATTTATGCTAATAAGGTACCGTGAACGAACGCAGCGCATTTATAAATAATCCAATTTGCTCAAGGCGTATCATTGTAAAAAAATTATTTTACAAAAAAAGATCAACATATAAGGGAAATATAATTTACCTGAAATAAAAATTTCAAGTCGCTCTGTCAAAAAGAACCAAATTATTTTTTTATAGAAATAAAATTCTTTCCTTTAAAAAACTGTTATGAAACTAAATCATGAAAGCTTTTTACTTATAAAAAATATCAGATCTACGCACAAAATTGAAAATATAAAAAGTCGCTTGACGAATATTGTTATAACGGAGCAGAAAGACTTATCGTGCTCGCACGTAAACAAATCCTGGAGCAGAAGAGCTCACACGGTGTAAGTGCACGCGGCCGAACTTGCTTCCTCCTCCCTTCGGCTCGTCTCCCCACCACTCGACTGTGGGCTCCGCGGGTTGACGTTTTTTCTGTATCCCCTCGCGGTGGCCGCGCCTGAGGCCGCGCGCGGCCATGCATCACCGCGAGCCTGTGTGTGTGTCGCGCATACAGCCTGGCGTCGGCCGTCGAGCGAGCAGAGAGGACCGAGCCGACCGAGGAGCGCATCACCACGCCACGAGGGGACGTCACCTTCATTAAACTCCAAGCCTGCGAGGGACAACAATAACACACACGCCCACGACGCTCCGCTCCGCAAAATGGTACGCATAAGAGCAATTATTTCTTCGCGCCTTCTTTTTTTTTCGATACAGAGCCCGCGGCGTTTCGATAAAGGCTCGGCGTCGCGGGCCAGCCGCCCTTCCGCCCGACGAACAAGTGTTTCTCCGCTTTTTTTTATTGAGACGAAACGAATAGGGATTCGCGGAAGATGTGTCACTCCTTGATTCTCTTGTATAAGCATCCGCGGATCCTCACAGCTGTTTTTTTATTGGCGTGACTCATTTAGTGTGTGACACAATACAACTAAAGCTGCTTGGCATTGATCAAGAGGGATAGGAGAATTTTTGACGTGAAAACAGAGAATTACTTCGGATCTTTAGTAATCTTTAATGCCTACAATACTGCAATAATATGGGGACAGTGATCTAGTATAATATGAATCATGTATTGAGGATGAATTGTAATCATAACAAATGTGATGCAGACTTTATCATACTTTATGATTTCATACTTTTAAATATTCAATATTTTCATATTATGAATATAAATTAATTTGAATATTCTTATTTTTCCAGACTTCCTGTAATTTGTGTGACATTAAAGATGATGTAAAGGATGCTTTGAAGGAGTTTAGATTCCGAAAGAGTCAAAAAAATGCTGCTCTCATATGTAAATTTCTATATTAAATTTTTATAGTGTTAATAAAAATGTCTGAATGTTTTTTTTTTCATTTTGCAGTAAAAGTTAATAGAGAAAAGCAAATAATTTGTGTAGATGAACTAAGAGAGGTAAATTATTTTAATTTAAAAAAAAAGTTTTATATAAGTTTAAGATATTAAAAATATATGTTTTTATTATAGGACATACAAATAGATGCATTGCAAGACATAATTCCAGAACACGAACCGAGATACATTGTTTATAGTTACAAAATGGAACACACTGATGGTAGAATTTCTTATCCACTGTGTTTTATATTTTATACCCCAAGAGATATACAAATGGAGTTACAAGTACTCTATGCCGGAATGAAATTAGTTTTACAAAGAGAAGCAGGTCTTACTAGATCTTATGAAGTTCGTGAATTGGATGAGTTAACAGAAGAATGGCTCAAAGAGAAATTAAGCAGGTAGAAGACTTAGCTTTTTAGATAAATTTTATATTATATATATATATGGTATTCGAGATTTTGCTCACATTTTATTGCATTTATAAATACAATACAAAGTATTTCTACGACTATTATAATACTCAATGCTCAAGCTGTCAAATTTTTATAATATTTATATATACATTTGTCAATGTATTTGTATGAAATTTTTGTAAGTGAAATATTCAGATTATTTGCAAAAAATTGAACTTTTTTGATAAAAATATATTTGCTCATAAATTTTTTGTAAAAAATGCGCATGCCATTTGATGCAACTTGGATAGCTAGTCATTTTAGTGAAAGACAATAGTAGGCTTTAAGCACTTAACCAAAATGTCAATTGGAGAAACAATGTACAACAAAAAGTAAATTTCACAACCAACACATTACAGTGTATGAAAATATAAAACTTACATTTTGTGTTATCTGTATGTTCTTTCTTTGCAAACCCACTTCATGAAATTTTATTTTATTTTTTTTTCAAAAGATACCTAATATTTTTAATATTATATTATACCGGAAATTTTTGGTTTATCTGTTTATAAAATTACAATTTTAAAATTAATTTTTTACCAAATCTTAGTTTAATTTTGTATCAAAACAATTTTTATTGCACTAATTTTTTATATTAGAGTATTATGAATTATTTGAATGTAAAAAAAAAAATATCTTTACATTTAAATAATTGAATTTTATCTTGAGGTATTACGTTGAATGTTATGCATTGTTGCATTTTGTTCGATTTATCATCACTCTTGGTAAAACAAGTAAATAATTGACTAAAAGAATCTTTTAACCACTATTAATTATTGGTCTTATAAAAATTATCTGTACAATTAAACCTTCTATAGTCCAAGCACAGTCAAAAATGCTCTCCAAATAACAAACACAATGAATGAGAGGTATCAATAACACTTTAAACGATATAAAAATGATTGATTTGTAGAAAAAGCGTTTTCAAATTAATTTTAATTCTCTTGTTGGTAGAGTAGAGTAGTTTGGATCAGACAGAAGTACTTTTTCAGTTAATCAATGAACTTATCATTCTGCAACAAAAAAAATAATTTAAATTGTGTCTTTTCGAAATTTTTTGCTCACAAAAATGAAACTTACCCATATAAGTAATAGAAAAATGTAAGAAGATAAAATGCTAACTTAACCCATCCTTCTCGTTGGCACTTATTTAAGTCATTCATATTCATTATACTCGTAGGATCATACAATCCAGGTGCTGACATTACAGGTCTAGTTCTATACCTGTTTATATGATAAGCAATGAGAGGAATATTCATGCACAAAGACAACCATTGTCCACTTATCAGAAATAAAATGTTAATAAGAATATGTAAACCATATTCTGGAAGTACTAACTAAAATCCAAGAAAAATATTAGATTAGAAATATCAATGAATAAATTATTTGTTAATACAATAATTATAAGAAACTCACTGGATTTAAGCTGTTACATTGATCTATAGGATCTTTAAACTCTGTTTTGAGTTCGTCAAATGATATAACCTGAAAAATAATGATACGTTAATTCATTAGAATTTTGTAAAATCATGTTACCTTTTATTCAGGCTATCTAAATTTCATTGAGATATTATAAACACGTTAAGTGCACAGTAGCCTCTGTGAAGAGGTTATATTGATAAAAACAATTATAGAATTTCAGTGACACAAGTAAAATTTTTATAAACAATTAATCACATTTGATAAAATTACTTTCAACGTACATGGAAAATGGCGAAAAATATAAGAAAAGCGTCAACAATTAAAGCTACAATGTAAGAAAAAGCGGGCAAGCTAAACGCCATTTTTGACGATCTGAAAATATTGAACACACGCATGCGCCCTCATTGTTTGTGGCGTTCCTCCACGAAAGTTCGGACTATAGGTTCGGACTTCGGAGCAATCGGAGCATTCGAAGTGATTCGGAGCACTTGAATAAAATCGCAAGAATTCTCACCATGACTCATGAATTAATAATTGAATCTTAATTATGAGGATAGGAAGTATTAAAAAAGAAACTATATTCGTATATTTAAAAAATTATGCATTTAATAACAATGTGAAAATTACACAAATTGTTTTTCTTTTTTTTTTAAAAAACAGTCATGATTGTTTAAAAATATATGTTACTTAATATTAATTGTTACCTCAATTCCTCTCACATTTATGAATTTAAGTTCCTATAAATAACAGTCTTCTTAATTGTTTTACTTTACATGACACATTTTTGCTAAATTTATTGCTGTAAAAAGCGTGTAATTTTGTTATTTGTTTGTCACAGTAGCTTAGTAAGTCATGTAACCATTAATAGTAAGATTTAACAATTGCAGTAAATACTTGCATAAACTGCAGTAAATACTGCAATAAAAATGCGCAGACTATATCATTAAAAATATCATAAAAAATTGACTAGAACATATGCACGTACAGATTATGATATCTTGAATATCAACAACTTATTTGATATGTTTACATGGGTTTCTTTTAATCAGTATAACGTCACATGGACCGAGTCATATTGCTGCCATAATTACGCTCTAAATCAAAATGAATTTGTTCTTCTGTAGGATTGTTCCATCCAGAATTGTAATGATTAATAATTTCTCTCTTGGGCCTAAAAATTTGCCTAACATCAGTGTAACTGATATCCAAGTCTCTAAAAGCATTCAGCAAAAATACAGCAATTATTATAATAAAAAATCCACAGACACAACCTAAAATATCTTCATTGTTCATATATTCCCATTCTCTAAATAATATAGCTGATGCAATTATCACAAAAGTTGTAAAAAACAAATAGTATATTGGAGTAACTATGCTAGTGTTAAATAAATCTAAAGATTTGTTGAGGTAGTTCATTTGAACCATAATGCAAAGAATGAGTATAAAAAGTAAAGCCCATGTAAGCCAATTTCCCATTTCACTTTTTCCATTCATAGTCTCCTTTATGGCTAGTCCAAGCCCTTTACAGCACATAACTGTTAAAGAACCAATTGATGAACACAAGAGAATATAAACTATAACATTTTTCTTTCCATGTGATGGGCCAATATAAAAAACTATTGCTAAACATCCTACTATCACAAAAGTTGTATATATTATAAATATAGGTTCTTGCATTTTCAATGACAAATCTTCCATGCTTTCAACTTGTTCTTCTTTAGGAGCATGAAGAACTAAAATAGTTGATCCCAAGATACACAGCACACATCCAATCTGAACAAATATTTATTACATAAATAAATAAGTAAATAGATTACAAAAATATGTATATTTGTTTTTGTAGGCAATTTGTAATTCACCTTTCCTAATAAATTTAAGTGTTCGTTTAAATAAGTTGATGCCAGCATAGCTGTTACTAAAACACTAAGTGCACCCAATGGTGTAACCAATGTAACGGGAGCAAATGCATATGCTCCAAAATTGGCTGCTTCTCCGATTCCCACTAGAAATAAAAAAAAAGATGTTAAAAAGAAAGTTTAGAATTTTGCATATAAATGACAATAATGATGTTTACTTGATAATAGTCCTGCCCACCATATTAATTCTCTTAAATATCCAAAACCACCTGCTCCAGCCCTAAGAGCTCCATATCTGTGCAGCCTAATCAAAGCTTTCTTCTTTATGATAAAACTTGCTCCTAAAAATATAATTGTAAAAGTAATTTACTGTTCCTCTAACAAAGTTTTTGCAATTAATTTGTTCTATGAAAGAAGTTTTCATAAATTAAAATAATAAGAGGATATGAAGACAGTTATAACAACAATACTCAATAACAATAATAATGAAAAAACAAATTCTGAATATCTATAGTTATGATTGTTTACATCAAAACAAAAAACTTATACTGACCTATAAAGCCACTTGAAAGAACGGCAAGTCCGAGTCCTAAATAAAAGTTTCTCGGTGATATTGTTGCATGTACTAGATAGTCTGTAGATTCTTCGTCCCACAAATTCATTTTCCAAATTTTTATTAGTTCTATCGGCCTACGATTAAATTTTAAGTAGTAATTTTTAAGTTTTCATGGTTAACATAACCGTACTAGTTACTATATGAATTGACGTTCATATAGTATGGTCAATAAGATTTCTGGTATGATATTCGCTCCGTCCTCCAAGGCTCCAATCGCAAACCGACCGCCCATAGATAACAATGAGTGGGCATGCACACGTCAGATACGGCACACGGCACTGTGCTTTTAACATAATGATTAATGAAAATATTTTGTAAAGTGATTTGTTTTAATAAATAACGAAAATTTCGTTTTTTTCTTTTTTATTTGATAAAGTTTTATAAAATAATACTGATAACAACAAATTTCAGTAACAAATTTTTGAGCCTTTACTGATTACCTATTCAAAACTGTTTTTAAGTTTAACAATTTAGCAATTTATAATAATTCAAATTAAATGATTTTATGATTTAGAATTATAATTTTAAACGATTCCGCCAATTACCTATACCTCCCGAATACACCTAACCTATCCTTTCGGTGGTAATACTGCGCACGCGCAACTGTGCGTCGACTTCTAAGAAAAAAATGCATCATTGTGTACGGCACTCTAGCCACTTGCCAGTGAAAAATGAAAATGGTAAAGGATATGGATCTAAAAAAATAGTAGTAAACTAAATAATCAGGTATTTTTTATTTTATTCTGAAACTATTTTTTCAAAATTTATCATACACATCTCTTTATAACTACGAATCTTTGTTTATATATATATGATTTTCAGTAAATGTTCAACAACAGCTTAACAGAAAGAAATTTTTATAAATCAGAATATTCACACAATACATCTAGTCAATCATGACAGTAAAGGACTTTTTTGGATGTGCCTTGCTGGCCTTTGGGCCACCTTTGGCAATGTTTACCTTCACCATTGCTATTGAGCCTATCCGAATTATTATACTGATAGCCAGCGCATTCTTTTGGCTTATATCCTTTTTAATATCAGCTATAATATGGTATGCAATTGTTCCTCTCCAAAATTACCTGTGGGTTGGACTCATATACTCGGTATTCTTTCAAGAGTTGTTTAGGTAAAGTGTGATTTCTTTATTTGTCAATGTGACACTGAATGAGTCATAAGATTTTATTTCATTTTTGTTTTTCACAGGTTTCTTCTATATAAAGTAATGCGTAAGGCTGAGAAAGGATTAGAGAAAGTTACAACTGCTCATGTAGCTGATAGTCGACATACTTTTGCTTATGTCTGTGGTCTTGGATTTGGTCTTATGAGCGGTGCCTTTGCTTTAGTCAATGTTCTCGCAGATGCAATAGGTCCAGGAACGATGGGACTTCACCAGGGCAATGAATACTTCTTTTTGGTATCGGCATCAACAACGTTATGTTTTATAATACTTCACACATTTTGGGGTGTGATATTTTTCTCAGCTCTTGATAATAAAAATTGGTTTCAAGTTGCATGGGTGGTAGCTTCCCACATGTTTGCTTCATGTATAACATTGCTTAATGGTTATGAACAACATGCAGCAAGTATGTTCACTGTTTATGGTGTTTTATTAGTTAATACAGTTGTAGCTTTCAATGTCGCAGGTGGCAAAGTTCAAGAACTGATGAATTGTTTTATTAAAAATTGAGAAAAGGCATTACTATACCCATGATTATACAATTCATAACGAAGAATACTATTTTTCCATCAATTTAATTTTTATTGTTCAGATGTCAAAGCTTTTTAATTGTAGTAAATATAAATTATAACGTACATGAACAAGAGTAATTAAGAATTAAAATGATGGTAAAGTAGATACTGAAGTAAAAAGCTTCCACAAACATTTTAACAAAAATGAGCTTTCTCATTTGCAAAATTAAGCTACGTCGACAATAAATCAGGATGCAGCATTTTCTTGCACGAAAATGGCGTAACTACAACGATTGCGAATTTAGCTATCTACTATTAAGATTTCATTTTTATCCAATGATAGACATTTCAAGAGACCCATTTTGCATCTTTGTATTTCGTTCTTGCAATGTAAAAATTGCATTTTTAACTTCTTACAAATATGAATGTTTCATCCTATTAAAAAGAAAAATTATTAAACATAATTCTAAAACTTTAATAATATAAGAAAATCAATTAATTGTAAGAAAACTGATTTGTTAGAAAAGACTAGAGTATATTTAATGACATTTAAAATCAAATCCGTTCCATTTAAATAAATATCTTTGAATTGTAAAATGTATTTCCTAGGGTATAATTCAAATATAAAATGTAATCTACTCTACTTCATACGTAATTTTCAATATTTACGAAAATGTATTAGCTGCGTGAATGTGATAACTAATCATTTTGTTTAGAATACATTAGAAAATTAGAAAATGCCTTAATTTTAAAAATCAATTGAAATAACAAAAAAAAAAAAAAAACTTTAAAAAGAAATTTGGGACTAATCATTTTGTAAAAAAATTATGTAATAAAAAATAATTCACTTTTTTGAATTTCATATATTTACTTTTTCATTTACATATTACATTATGGTATATAAAATAATAATAAAGTCATTTTTGTACAAATATGAAATGTATAACTTTATTTTTCCTGTTTTCTAGATTCTTATATGAAGCATAAACAAGAAGTTTACGTTTTCAGTTGCTCTCTATATGATGATAAATAAGTTACAGTGATTGACATTACATTATATTGCTTTAGTCCCTGTTTATGGACATTTTGCTCTCACAGCGTTAAAATAATACTTCACATTAAAGTTTGTAAAATTTTTCAAACGCACTATTTCTCACTCATAATGCTGATTTTACTTTTTTAATATTATCCTTTGAAAAATAAAGGACACTGAAAAACATTTCAGTATGAAACCATCACCCTGTTTGACATTTATTGATTGTGTGGTGCCATTTATTTAAGAACTGGTGAGAGAAGCCATAAGCAATTCCATTTTATTTAAGAAGTTTTTCCCTTCCATTTTATCCCATCTAACTTCTTTAAAAGAACCACCAAGATTTTCCCATTTTCTTTCTTTCACTAACTGACCAGGGAAGAAATCTTTTCTTGGAGAATGAGCAATGGATACTTGAATTCCTGCTTGTGGTTCACACCGTACTGCAATCATTCTGGAATATTTTTTTTTAGATTCAATAAACTGAAATAGCAAAAAAAAAAAAAAAAAAATTGTTAAATATGAAATTTAGTTCTTACCTGTCTCCAATGGGAGATGCTAAAATACAACTGCTAGCATTTCCTAAAGGTTCTACAGCTCCAAGTCCAAGATGTGAACTATTTGATAAAAATTGCCATCCCATACATTTTGCTAATCCTTGAACAGCATTGATTTGATGTTGATAAATCTATAAAAATATTGTAAATTAGTTATATTGAATTTTTCAATATTAGAAAAATTTAAAAATTTAGAAAATGTCTAGTTCAAATCATACTTGACAAAATATAAGATCTCTCAGTTCTTGAGGTTCATAGCTCATATGCATTACTCTGCCATCTTTACAAACACATTTTAATGACTTTTCCTCGATATGTAAAATCATTGAAGTCCTTATTAATTGATCATAACCATGAGTCAAAATAACAATTCGAACATTGGCTCGAATTGGTGAATTTAACGAGTTCCAATGAGAAACTATCAAAGGATCTTTAACTTCTTTAGAAATAGTATTCAAGACATATTCTGTTCGAACCCTCATAAAGAAATGTTGTGTCTGTTGAATAATCTGTGTCAAAAGAGTTTGAGTTTTTGTCATTTCAATTAACTCATGCCTATCTGCAGCAGTAGGTCCTGCTAAGCATCTTCTTTTACTTGGACCAAGTGGACCTGAGGATGGGTGAGGATATGGGTGGTGTGTATTTTTATGATGTGCTTCTCTTAACAATTGGTGCAAAGAATGTTCTAAAACATGATCGTGATCTTTTTGTTGAGGTGCTGGTTTTTTGTCATTGCCAGTACTGTGCTTTAAATTTATTAAAAGTTGTATGCCTGGAAGTATCTGTAATTAGAATGAAATATATTTGTTGGTGTACTATTGATATTTTTTTAAGAAAAATTGGATTAAAAGAACTCACTGTCGCCATAATTCTATTTCCAACAACCATATGAGGTATGGGTGCTCTTAAATGAACTGCTTCTCTAGCTAACTGACTAAAAAGTTCTTTGCAAAATAAAACGTTTTGTGCAGCTTCCAATTTTTGTTGCCAGTGTGTATCTGGATCAATTTTATTTCCTGAAGAACCATTGAGCCAATTTATATTAGCACTACAAAGTGCTTCTTGATCTGAAAATTTAAATTTATTATGCAAATATTAAATATACTTATACTATATTTAGTTTATTGTCTTTGAATTACCTTTTTTGCACATAACTTCAATATATGCAGTTCCTTCAAGTTCACTTGGAATTGTCACACGTAATGCAGAAGCATTTTTATTTGTTGTCGGAGGCGGTGGAGGTGGGGCAGGGATATTTGAATTTGGTGAACTAGGAGGAGTATTAGCTTTTTCTTCTTCTTCAGCCTTTGTAATTTCAAACATTCCTACTTGATTGTACTTTGAACCTGCCGTTCGGTAACTTAAATCACCTATAATTGAATTTGAAACTTTCTTTAATCTCCAGTTTTGACGCAATCTCAGTAACTCAACGTGGAAATCAGGAGTTGAGCGATTTCTAGTTAATTCAGTTTGACAATTTCTAAGACGATCTGCACCCATTGTCAATACATTTCCTGCACCAGCTAGTGCTTTTTTCCTAGCGTGCACTTGTACTAATGGTTTAACTTCCACACCTTCTTGTGGGACTGGATCCAAAACCATATACCTTTTTTCTTTGGCAATCGCAAGGACATCAGCCAAAACACAAACTTCGGTCAAAGCATTTCTTAAAAATATAATTTGTGTTAATAAAGATTAAATTATATTATTTTTTAGAAATCAATATCTATCTATAATGATCTCAAAATTATACCTCAACTTATTTCTGACGCTGTCCCATGGCCAAAGAGATGATTGAAAGTTTGCAGGATCTTTTGTATCGTCCTCACTCTTTTCTCCATTTTCTTGTTCAATACTTTCCTCTCCATTTGTTTTTGCAAAATCGATTTTTTGTGCTATTTTAGTCAAGTTTTCCGATAACGTAAGAGGCCTAAAAACATGCAAACAAATGCTGAATGAAGATGCTCCATAATGAAGTAATAACCTAGCAAGTCATTTTAAATTACAATACATATTGTAACTAAAAATGTAAACGTAAAAAAAACTATAATAAACAGGATTAAATTTGTATTTCAATAAAATCAGAGAATACAAAAATATTCTATTTAATAGAAACATAATCATTAAAAACGTTTTCATGAATCTTTAGGTTAACTTTGTGACAAGGGCGAATTTAAAAAAGAAACGTTTAAAAAAATAATAAAATGTTGGTTGATTCAATAAACATCATCGCGCAGTTTTTTACTCACGCTTGATAAATCTCTTGGCCATCGTAGGTGATTTCTTGTATTTGATTTTCAATCGGCGCTTCAACTGAGACATTGACAGAGTACGCCATTCTTGTTTGTATGCCCTGGCCTCTGATACTTGTAATGCTGTGTGCTAGCTAGCTGACAACACTATTCGGGTTCACATTTTTATGAGAAAAAATTCATTCAAATTACTAAATCTCGTCTATTTACTTATTGCATAATACTTTTCGAAAACAATTTTTTAATGTAAATAAAGTAAGCTTTATGTATTTTTTTTGCTTTATTAATTTAAAATACTTTTATATTGGTAACAGGTATGCAAGACTGGAAAGTGGCGGTGTCACGCGGTGGTTTAGTAAACAAAGTAAGCGCGAATCAGTCAATCAGAATTATCAGAAAATTCAGAAATCTGAAATTCAGATTTTTAGAGTCAGCTCAGCGGTCAGCGGATCAGGATAATCAGGATCACCGATCAGGGTCCACGGAATGTAATAATATATGAATATGGTCATAAGGAAAATGATATAAGGATTAAGTTTATTATTATTATATTTTTTCAATTTACCGCGCGCAAAGTACGATTTTGCGCACGCGTTTTTAAAATGAGCTACGCAAAATCGTTCTTTGCACACCTTGTATCGAAAAATAGGTTCAATACACGGTATTTACAAACGAAACAGGAGACTAAAAATCATATTCCGATTTTTAGTCAGGTCTGGGAAGGCAGCGAATGAACTATAAGCATTTGCCATTGCTACATTTCGTTTCCATCTACTTGTGAAACAATATAAGTTTCGTCGGAGCAAATTATGAAGTGCCGTAAGATATACAAATCTTAAACCAGTTAAAGGCAAGTATAGGTATAAATGACGTATATGATCGGTTTATGATCGGACTGACAGCGGATAGTTTAGGATTGATTTTATATTTTTTTTTGCATGGCGTTAAACTTCAATAAGATAAAGTCAGTATGTTAAATGTCACTACTTGCAATTGGATTTTATAATCATTAATGTACATATGTACACGTAAGCAACAATTTTTCGTATCAGTAAAATATATAAAAGAAAATTAAAAGCCTTAAAAGAAGATGTAATAGGGTTTTGATTGAATAGTACAACTACCCCGACTCTTCCCCATCCAATGCAAAAATGCATGAATTTAATGAAACGTCATATCTCGTTTCAACCTAAGTCGGATGACGGACAAAGGAAGTCGGAGCTTCACAAACGAGCGAGGAAGATGAGGTACGAGCTGACAGAGCAGGAGAAAGGGCGAGGTGGGTAAGTCAAGGCGGAGAGACAGCGTCGCGAAAGGGAAGAGAAGGCAGGAGGAAAAGAAAGCAAAACGCCCCTCATATATATCGCTCGGAGGAGGAGAGGAAAAGAGAAAGAGAGAAAGAAAGAGGTGGGAGAGCGACCCGACCCGACCGACCGGTAGCCCGCGCACCTATATACACCCATCTCGCTGCGCATCGACGGGCCGCAGCCTCCTTATTCCCGCGCGCGTAAATCGGTCAATATCACCCGCGACTCCCGGCGATTGCCGCGGGTAGATATCTCCCCGCGAATTTCGGGGCCCGGGCGCGCATAACTCGTGCGTATTAATCAGGCCCGCTATGTGGAGCAGATGCAACGCGGGCGCACAGTAGGCAGCGGGGTGCGCTATTTTTCAGTCCCCCCCCCCTCCCCCCGCGCATTCCGGTCGCGCGCTCATCTCGGCCGGACTCCACCTTTCTCGCGCGCGAGGACTTCGCGGCGGCCTTGGGACGAAAAATGAGCCGCGCACTGCATCATTTGTCCCCGCGGGGGGAGGGACCAACTGCGGACTGCCCGAGGCTCGCATGCCCCCGAGGAGCCGATGGAATGCGACCCTTGCCGTGCCCCTCTCCTCCTCGCGCCGCGCTCCCGTGCGCGCGGACGCCTCGCACGTGAACCCGGGAGTCCGCCTGTCTCGTATATCTCGCGAGAAAGTCGCGGGCTCCTTTTTACGGCGGACACTGAAAGCTGCCGCCGTAAGCTGCACGCGCTCGCTTTTAGAGCTTGCGAATCAAGCTTTCGTTTCTCAATTCTTTCATTATACTCGGATCGGCTGTTTAGCGCAAGCATCAATTCGTCTTGGTCTGTTTCGCGATATTTTTCATTTCCTTCTTGTTCAAGAGGCGATACATTACATGTTAAATCGTATAACGAAGAAAAGCACATTTCATTTCTTCCCGACGAAGAAAGCACATTTCACTTTTTTCCGACGAAGAAAAGCACTTTTTTGATTTTGTCGTGAAGAAAAATACATTTGCGAATTTTCAAGTTTTTTTCACGAAAATCTCGCACAATTTGCCTTTCTTGTGGGCTGACACTGGAATCTCGTGAAATGTGCATTTCTTCGCTGAGAATCGCGGAATGTGCTTTTCTTCGCGGGGAATTCGCAAAATGTGCTTTTCTTTGTTAGGAGCGACGAAATGAAATTTGATTAAAGTTTTCAACTTCCACTCGTCAATGTTTGTGTTTATGTACATACCTTAAGCTTGCAAATAGTTCTATATGGCGGTAGTTATGGTTTTGCCTTCAATGCAGATCGTTCAGTTGTTTCGATATTGAAAAGCCGGATCTTTATTTAATTATTTTAATTTAATTCTGAATTGAATTTCTTCTTACATTTACTACAATCGCAATTACAAAGTCAAATTAGCAATTATTATTGAATCTTTTAAGTATAAAAATTAAATTTCATAATTATAAGTTTGCAATAATATAGAATTCAATGTGATAATAGAGTTTGAGGAAAGAAATATCTTATATCTAGTAGTACTTTAATTGTTTTAATTTTGTTTAAGTAATTATATCGAAGCACGCTTCCATTCGTCAATCTTTCGAGTAACGAAGACTTAAGCATAGCGAATTACCGTGATTGCTCTATAATTCTTTAAAGGAAAAATTCGCCGATGACGCTAAAAGGTGGCTCCCGTAAACATGCTCGGATGTCTCTAGTCAGGGCGTTAAAATATTAAAATGGAATTTCCATAGTGCTATCTAGGATCAGTAATCTTATCTTAATCACCCAGGCGTACGGTAAATCTTAGCCGCCTCCACGTTTTGCAAAAATTTATTAATGGAGTAGAAGGTCTTAATTTTCCGCCGGCAATGCAAATGAAAATGATATAACACTAAAACAACGAGCAGCTCGGATCATATAGCACGGAATTTACTAGGTTGCTGATATACCGTAAGCCATAACAGTAAGCCATTTAATTAAAATAATAAGTTTATGAAACAGCCGTTCACCGGGACTTTATTCCAATGATAATTAAGAGATAAATCAGGCCGGTAGCGCCATTATGCTCCAGCGCAGCGGCGGCACAACCGATAATCCCCGGGTAAAATCGCCGATCGACATTCCCCGGTAAAAATGAACGAGCGCAAAAATAGCCAGCGACGGCGACTCCCCGGCATAATAAAGACGTAGGTACATCCCGTACATAATCATCCGCGGAAATGCCGGCGGTCCCCGTTTCATTCATCCCGGCGCGCGCGCACATGCAGGCGCCGCGAGGGCGAAAAAGAGCGGCTGCACCGGCTGAAAAAGTAACGCGCTGTAAAACGCGGCCGGCGGAATGAAAAGCCGATGTAGCTACGAGCCGGCCGCGGTAATTAGCGTCCCGGCGTGCAGCCGCGCCGTAATTTATGCGCAGATAGGCCACGCGCGCGCGAGCCTGCACCGCGCCAAAGGAGAGCCGCGCCCGCGCGAAATGCGCCTCTTTCGAGGATACCCGCAATCCCTCTCTCTCTCTCTCTCTTGGCCGCGCGGCTTCGGCCGGCCGTAATTAACGGCGAATTGGAGCGGCGGCGGCGACGGCATACCTGCGAGTGCACCCGCGACACGCCGCGACGCTGACCGATCTTACAACGGGCCTCGCCCGACGCGCGGCCTTGTTCGATTCAAGAGGCCGCGACGTGTACCTCTTGCGAAATGTTTCTCCGCGCAGGAATTTGAGAATGACTGCCCAGAAAATTTTTATCCAAGCGAGGTATTTATTCATCGCCGCCTGCGATTATTCACCGCGATTTTTATTTATTCATTTACGTAAAGAGTACGAAAGCATAGAAAATTCTTATGCAATTACGTTCTTTTTATCGTTTTTCTTTAAAATCGATTGCTGTGATTTTTTTGTATGGTTACGATTGGACTTTATATAAAAATGATAAATCGATTAAAAAACAGCAAATCAGTTAAGGAATAACCTCTGCTTGCAAATCATCTTGATAATTACTTGCTCTACTGCACAATGAGTCTCGTTAAAAATGACCGTGCACTTCATAGCTCTCTCGGAATTGTATAACGCAAATGAGTTACTAAAACAGCTTGTCACTCTCTCAATGCCGGCCTTTTTTTACGTTTCTCGAAACATCTGTCTCCCCTGCAAATTTACTAGCGCCAGATCGTAAAGCTTTAATTGAAAAGCGCGTGATTTACATCCGCAATTAAGGCGGCAATAGACAGATAATTGTTGATCGCCGGCGAATTTTTCACTCCTGGCCTAATTAACCATTGTCATCTTTATTAATTTTCCATCTCGCTTTCCTCCGAGGAACGCTTACTCTTTGAAGGAGCGTCGACTGTTTCGACTAATTTATTAAAAGTGAAGAAAATAAAGGAAGACCCCTGGGCTCTCCAGAGAGAGGCTAAAAGTCGGTACGCAGCCAAAAACGCATATACTTAATTACCTTTATACATTCGCCGCAAGACCTGTGCGCGCTCTCCACGCGGCGTAAACACGAGGCTCGAGCGTTCACCTCGCGCGACTTTCTTGCCTTATCTCATCCTCCTCCTCCTCCTCCCTTTTTTTTCCATCCTCGTCGCCTTTTTATTCGCGCGGCGAGCGGCGATCGCTTTCCGCTCCCCTTAGCGCGCATGCGTCTCGAAGCTCCTCGTACGATTTGATAGGCCCCTTAAAATCCGCTGGATGCCGTTCGCGTTACCGTTGCGCAATATAATTCGAGCGCGTTGGCGACTTTAACGGGCCCGTTAATACGTCGAGCTCGGCTGCCGCCTCGATAAAATATGCGAGTGTTATGGGACCCCCGAGACCGAGGGATAGGTCTTAATTAGGCGAGTTTGGGGGGGAGGGTGAAAAAACGCCTCTGCCTTTTAGCGTGCCGCCGATGCATTAATAGCGGCGCTACTTACGCTCGTCAATCGCTACCGAGGCCGATGATGCGTAACCCTTCTCGCGGCGCAACATTCCGCGCCGCTTATTTTCCGATGGGCGTGGAGAGATTTTTCGCCGGGATCGAGCGGAGGCGATCCGCCAAGCCGGGAAGCATTTTATTGATCGTGAAAAATTGAATTGACGTAAATACTTATCTCCACGATGGAAGAGGACCTTTTTTATCTCAGCCGCAATTACTGATGTTTATCATTTATTTTCTTCATAGTGCAATTATTATAAATTATTGGCCTGTTCAATGAAGCTCGGATATTTAACAACTTGCCATCGATTTCGGTAAACCGCTAGTCGGAATTTGCTTAATTAAACAATTGAATTCGGACGAAACCGTAAATACACTTGTATACGACGAGTAATTTTTTATATTTAGAGAAAGGAAAATCAAGAAGAATCTATAACAAAATCAAATCTATCGTTTGAATAAAAAAGCCTTTACAACGATAAAGAAATATCTGCAAATGTTCCCTTTAAAACTGAAATTGTATTCCGACCTCGTGGACATCCTTCTTTAATCGCACTTTAGTAAGCGGATACTACGATCGAACGGGCGAGCTTCTTATTCGGAAATCGGCACATTCGAGTTTCCGCGGGACCTCGACTAGGCAGCGGGGACAGGTGCATCGGGCCCAACTAACGCCCTAGGGCTCCCACGCTTATCGAATGTTAATGACCCTAATGAGCGTAACCGGAGCAGGCTTATAGGGGCAATGACACGCGGGCGAGCGCGACGAGTGGGAGATAAGCCGACGAGGGCACGCACGTCTCCCGACGTTCGGTTATTATTTATTTATGCACTCGCGCATCGCCGGAGAACCTGTTTGACGACGGCGACAAGATATACCCCTCTGGCCGGGTCGCTCCTCTTTTTTCCCCTTCCCGCGTCCCTCGCCGACGCGAGCGATCCTTCATTGCTCGACTTTTCCTCCCGATCTATCGCGCCTCCGCATCGGCCGCGCCCGCGACGCATTCTCCCGGAGCTTCCTTTTTGTCCTCCAGGCCGGAGAGGAGTCGCCGTTACGTCGTTTCCGTCAACTCGCGCGTATGAATATGCGCGCGGCTTTTCCTCGCGCGCTCGCAAGCGCGCCACCGCCGCGTCGTAAAATTATAATGTCCTCGCGCGCTTCGCTTAGCGATGGAGCATGCTCCGGGCGGGACGACACCATAAACTTCGAGATTGTTTTTCCGAACTGGCTTTCTTTATCGCGACGGCTTTTTCTCCCCCGCCTTCGACTTATAAATATTTATGGGCCGTAATGATACGGTTTTCAGGAAAATATATTTGACGCGCGCACTTGTCGGGGAGTGTGTACCTGTCGAGGAGCTATAAAAGCTTCTGAAACGTGTATATTTACGCTGTGATTCAGCGACATTTTAATCTGACGACGCGAGCTGCTCCAAGACTGAACTGTCCATAAATTATGGAGGTGATAGGGATAAAATCGGAGTAATGATGGGCAATTAAAAAATTTGTTTCATGATTATAACTATAGGTGAAACAAATTTTAAATGAAAATCGTAGTTCCCGGTAGATTAATAGGAAAGATGATAAATTATTCTTGAAATCAGATTGCAGTAAAATTTCTATAAGCACACATAAAAATGCAAAACCATGATATTCGAACTTTATAGTTATTTCGATTTTATAAAAATGGATCTTCGGATCTTAGGGAAGCATCAGAAGTTTTTTTCTACTTTTTACATTACAATTTATTTTAAACCGAAGTTTTAGACATCCCACTATTACGATGAAAGTTGAATATCAGATCGGTCATTAATTGCCTTCGTTTTCGATTTTTCAAAAAACTTGCCAGGTTATCAAGGCCTACTACAATAATGCAAATTTTTATCCTCGGTATTATCGTTTATACTTTGAAAAAGTGAAAAGCAAGACTGAAAAGTAAATGTCTAGGTTTG
>JAXIUT010000009.1:29522318-29534475 GCA_035586675.1 Eurytoma californica | reverse complement strand
GGGGTTACAGCTCGATCTAACGCGGACGCGCGATTTGCATAATTCCAGAGCGTCGCCGTCCCGGGGGAATTTGGCCGCGCGGCAATTATTCGCCGGAATTCAAGCCCCGAAAATAGCCCCGCCAGTCTCATTTGAATTTCTTGCGTCCGTCGCAGCGCGTCCGCGCGTGATTTCTCCTCCTTTTTTTGCGCGGCGACGGCGGCGGCGGTGGTCCAGAGCCGCGCGCAAGGTGGCGGCTCCTCGGGAGCGCGGAGTAAGCGCGGAGCGCCGAGAGAAACGAGGTGAGGCGAGACGAGGCGAGGCGCATCGGCCTGCTCTCTTTAAAGCGTTGGGCGTTCACCCCGACCTCGCCGCGCGCGCGAGCTGCCGAGAGCGGCCGAGCGACCGACCGAGAGCGTCTTCCCGTTCTCTCCCGCGGATAACGCGCTTTCATCCTTTGACCGTTCCCACTGCGCTTAATAGATTCTTTCCGGGAAACCGACCTCGCCAAATTGCTATCGATTTCGCGCGTTGCTCAGCGGATCGCTGGAGCCTCTCGATATCCTCTGACTGTTAATCTTTTACTATTGTCTTTTGCTTGATCTCTGGGTGGGACGCTAGTACTTTATTTTATTTCAACTCAAATTCGAAGTATGATGTGCTTCGAATTTATGTACGTAGTAATTTTGATTTAACAAAGTTTATTTTTAGACATAAGAAATTTTTTATTTTCATTTTTATTATACTTTAATGATCGTGATTGATTTTGAGGTCATTCATAATTTTAAAGGCAAACTATTCGATGAGGCATCATTCCAATTTCCTCTGCAGTCGTAGACTCATATGTATGGAGTAACCAGTTTTTCAAATGATGGTTTTTATTCTCCTATGAACTCGATGAAAACACTTTCAGTACTGCATACATCATTTTATTTAATGTAAAAACTTTCTTTAAAATATATTACCATTGTATTATTTCTCTACAATTTATATTATTTTATATAAAAGGATAATTATTCTGTATAATAATATTTTGAGTACCTCAAAATGGAAAACAAAATTCTCATGATGAAATTACATCGATAAAGTTACAAAAGCAAAACTCTTTATCTACTTCTGCACATCGCTCAAAAAAAGCTCGATTCCGTTTAAGCCGCCGTCGTCGTCTAAGTGCTCCATTAAAAAAAGAAGTTTGGCTCTAGACGTCCCGTCAGAATCCGAAGCTCACAATTCACGACACCGCGCCTCTTATCAGTGTCATTATATCGCAAAAGCATTAAAAGCACTCGCACATATCAAATTTGAAATTGCAAAAAGAGAAAGAAGAAAAAAATAAAACTGTCGCCGATCCGGGCAGCCCCTCGCGCAATAACCACTCTTCCACGAGCGATAGCCGGTATACGGTATATATACAAGCGGCGCGCGTTGAGCGGCGTGTGCACCTGCGGCCGGCCACCGCAGATGGAAAGGCGAGATAAAGGCAGCGGCGGCCGCGGCAGCGCGCGCACGCCTGCCGAGATTGACGAAAAAGAAGAAGAAGGGAGGAGCGGGGTGGGGAAAAAACGAGGCTGCGCATTGTTGCCCGGTATATGGGTAAAAGCCAGGCCTCTCTCTTGCTTAGAGAGAAAAGGAGCCCGACACGCAAGGTCGCGCCGCGCCGCATGCTCGAGCGCAAATTTATCTGCGCGTTAAACCCATTCACGTTTAAATTAGCCCCGATGATGCACTCGCGCGTCGAGCCGCGCTTTTTCTAGCCGATCCACCTCCTCTCCTCTCTTTCGTGCCCGCCGCGTCTCGCGCTTCCGGCTTTTAACGCTCTTGTCCCATTTTCTTTTTTATAGATCGAAAGCTCCGAGTCCGCCGATTGATTGCTTCAGCGAAGCGCTCGGGGCTGATTATGATTGAACAGGCTTGCCCAATTACTTCGCGAGCACACCGGTTATTTTCAACAGCTCCAGCGGCTCTTTATAAATCCATGCGATGCACGAGTGACAAATGTGTTTACTCGAACTCAAAGCGGCGTCATTTTTAGAAGCTTCACCTCTCGGAGGTGTATCCCCGCATTATTTTGGCATTTCGAGATTTCGACGGGGAGGAGGGAAAACAAAAAGCGCAACACGGCCGTACGAAAAGTTGCATTTTGGAGGAAGAGCCAGCGCGCATCGATGTATTTTCGATGCCGCGGGGCTATTAGAGCCGGGCGAGCGGGGGAGGGAGCGCGAGAGCGAGAGGAAGCTCGAAAGAGATCGAGCGTGCACGGGGAGGAGGAGATATACTTGGCGGTTTCGCGTGGGTGCCCCGCGCCGCGGGCGAGTCCCTCGCTCGCCTCGCCTCAGTCAGTCGGGGCCTGGCGTCATTCCAGAACTCGTAGGAGGCTGACCATCTCAGCCTCTGACCTCACCCGAAATAACCCCTCGATTTCTTTGCAACGCAGCGCGCGAGGCGCGACGTGTATACATCAACAGGCCTCCCTCCGCCGGCGCTCCCGAGCCCGAGCGAGAGGGCCGCTATTCCACGACTTTCTATTTCCGAGGCGTGCGGCGTCGATGCCGCGCGCACGCAGAGCTTGCGGCGCGAATATCCGACGCCCGAGTTTCGGCTTACTCCGCCGGCGAAAAAGACCAGTGCGCCGGGACGTCTTTATTCTCGATGTCGGGATTAATCATTATTCGCGGAGAGGCGAGCGGAGAGCTTGGCCAGCTTTCGGCTTAGTCGCGAGGGTAAAAAGTTTGAGCTTGCTGCGCTGCGTTAGTTCAGGAAGTCTCGCGGATATAATTATTATAATTAAAATGAGTGTGCGCGCGTTCTTTAGGAAGCATTGAGGAAGTAGCGCTGTTTTTAAGTAATTTTTGCGAAAACTTAAAAAATCGCTCAGTTTGTCTTGTTTTCCTAATTTGCAAGGTATGCTGATGTTTTTGTTTACTGCAAATTTTAAAATTGTAGAAACGCAAACCTTTTTCAATTTAAATTTTAAACGACAGGCGAAACTACGGGAAAAGTAAAAAACTTATTTCTCGAAGCTCTTAAGAATTCCCGCTATACTGAAATTGAGTTTTTTAATTTAAACATTACCATCCAAAGCAAACGATCGCTTGGGGAACTTGTTTTACGAGCGAATAAATTTGACAACTTAATCAGACAATACAAAACAGTTAACGGCGCGTTTACGATTCGCGGCACATAACTAATCCGGCCGTATTTTTACGACGCGACAAAGGTGCAGGCCTCGCGTCGAAACGGTAGCGATCGAGAACCAGTCGCATCCCCCTCGGAAGGAGAAAAAAGAGGAAAGGCAGGCACCCCGACGGTCGCGGCGCGACGATCCGGTCCCGCCTCAAAGGCGAAACCGGGCACTCCTCTCTCGATATAAACCCGCGGCGGCCTCGTAGTGCTCTTGTTACCGGCGGACGGGAAATTATGACGCTCGGTGGCCGCGCGGTAGTTCCATTAAGATGCAAATTCCCGGCGGGTCACATCAGGGGCTATCGGCCGCGCGCATTTTTCCGATCGGCGCGGCCTCGCGGCGCCTCCGCGCCCGTGAATTCATTATACGCGCGCGAGCGCGCCGATTTTAATTGCTTCTCGCGCGCTACCTTCGTTATCTCCCTCCTTCCCTCCTCAATTCGATCTGCGCCGGCCGACTCGCAGCAGGTAGTCGTGCTTTTCCAACTTGGCGCGTCTTTTATTTTGGCGCTTGGCTTATACGCCCTTCCTCCCCGATATTTATACGTCCGGTGTCGTTAGCCGCGTAAAAACCAGCGCGGCTCTCTCTCTTTTTTTCTTATTCGCACTCCTCCCCCGGTGAAATAGCGACGCCTCGTATCTTATCGCCGCGCTGCCTTCTTTTTTCCGTTAGCCCGGAATTCGGGCGGGACCGTCGCGGATGCCGATTGCAAAGGATAGCGAGAAAATTCAGAAGCGGGGCAGCGTCGACAAGTGCGCGCAGCTTGGTTTCGACCGGTTAATTGGGCTCGGCCGGCAATTAGTAATTACAGTAGCTGGCGCGCTCGCTTCTGCCCGCGCGCTCGAGCGAGTGCAACCCCTCCGCGGCGGCGGCAATCACTTGCTCGCGCGCGTCGAGTTTTTCATTAATGGCGGTAGCTGCTGCCGCTCGGCTGCCGCCGTTGAAAAACCGGTCGGCGGCGAGAGAAGGGCGCCGCGGCCCCTGCGCGTATATACCCGCCGCGGCGTATGTATAATACGGGCGCACGGGGGCCCGATATCGCCGAGGTAGAGCCGACCGGGGAAAGGGAAAAGGAAAAGGAAAAGGACTGTGTATCCCGGGAGAGGCTTCCTGCCTCGCTCCGCTCGCCCATTAAAATGCTAAACGCACCGCAGATAAACTCGCGATACTATCGGAAAGAGAGCGGCTCTCCTCCCATTTTCCCTCCCGCTCGGCGCTCTTTCCTTTTTTTTCGGGTACCGCGCCCCCCTTTTATTTTTCGCGCAACCGCGTCTTCGCTGCTCCTCTCTCCGTGCATCTGTGTGCGTGCTGTGTACACCTGTAGTGTGCCTATCCCGGGCTGTATACATCATCGGTGAACGGCTGCGCGGCATTGTGCCGGCGAGCGAACAAATTGAGTCGTTTTCCACGGGCGCACTGCGGGAGAAATCACGCGCGCGACTCTCTCGCCTCTTGCGCGAGGACTTTTGTATGAAAATGTCGCGCGGGATGCACGCTTTCGCAAGCGACGCGACGGCTGCTGCGGGCGCACGCGCGGAATTAATTTTTGCCCCGAGTCCCGGAGAGGACGACGCGCCGTGTTTTCGAATTTCGCGCGTCGCCGCTTGAATAATCGCGCGTTCCGCATTAATATCACGATCTAGTTGCGAAATCGCGCGAACCGTCTCCGGGAGGCGAGATTTCTGATTTTTCCCGATTTTTTTTTTTTATTTTCGCCGCGACTCGGGAATGCGGCGCGCGAAGATTCTACGCGGCTGACGGTTTATTAAATCACTTTTTCGCTCGCGGATGTTTATTAATGCGGATTTCGCGGAGCGCGTGATGAACGGGACAGGCATAATTAGAATTGATATCTCGGGTCTTTCCAGTTATTATGCTAGAATTTATTATACTTTCCACGCTGCAATTACAGAATTAAATTATATTTATTCCTTTTACACCTAATCCCGATGTACACATCAAGTCCTAGTTTAATGCGTATCAATTAAGAACTGTCATAGTTACAAGCTATAAAGTATAAGTTTATGTTGATTCAAAAAGCGCGAAGTCCCCTTCATTTCAGTCTAAAGCTTTTTTTAATTTATTCACATTTTCTTAATTGACTTCGTGTAAAAATGAAAAATGCACTGACAACAGGTCAACCTGGCGGACGAACCGGAGCGCAATCCCTCGGATGCGAGCGTCGCGCTTCGCGGTAGCGGCACCGGCAGCAACAGCCGACGAGCACTCGACTCCATCATCGACCACCTGCGATCGGCCTTCAAGGACAAGCTCCAGGACAATGGTAAGTGGGAAAAAGTTTTCTGTACCCGTTATCGCTCCAGGTTGCTGATGAACTGTTCTGCTCTTTATTATATCTCCGGGCTATGCGAGCGTTCGTTTATAAATAGAAGAACGACACTTTGGTATTCGAGGAATGAAAAATTGCATTATCAGGTTCTTGCATCCTCTCTTTTTAAGTAGTGACTTAAGTAGTAAGTGTACTTTAAACGCTATTCAATAAACAAAAAAATGTCTGTGTATTTATCCTGAAATTACATAATTAAACACCGTCGCAGAACTTTAAAATATTCAATGAAGCGTCAATTTTATTTGTCAATGATATACTGTGATACGTAAGAAAGAATTAAAAAAAAAAAAATAAAATAAGTGGACGTGAGGAAAATCGATCTTGAAATGAAGTTTTGGCACGAGCTCGCCGAGTGAGACGGTCGCGCGGAGGCGCAGCTGGACATGCGCGTACATACACACTTGCGCTCGAGCGCGTATCGCTCGGCTATGTACTTAGTGAATGGGCGCTCGCTCGGAAGAGAGATCGTTACAGATACAGAGCTGCGGCAGCCTCCCTCCTCTTAGCGGCGATCCGATCGGTACCGGTGTTCTCGGCCAAGACGTATCCCCGGGCGCTGCGGCAGCTCTCCTCCCCCTCCCCCCCGCCCTCCGCCGCGCTGCTCCATAAATTTTCTCCGGGGGCACAATTATGTGCGCTACGGAGGATATGAGGATTATTGTTATGGTCCTCTCTCGTCTCTCCCTCCCTCGCTCCGTCTCGCTCGCTCGTGACCTCGTAAGTATAGAGCAGGCGGCAGCGTCGACAATGTCCCTCGCCTTTTGCCTCGCTCTCGCGCCGATGGCCCCGGGGGGTAGTGTGTGGCACCTAGTGGTTTTACGCGTGCCGTACCATGTAGGCAAATCTCCGCGAGCTGGTTGGCGGCTCGGTCTTATCCTTTTTTTTTTCTTTTCGAGCGAGTCCGTTGGAGAGTGCGCGCCTGTGTGCGTCGGTAATGTGGGAGTGGACAAGGCGACACGGGACGACGCGTGTTCGAGTCCACCTAATAAAGGCACGGCGAGCCGAGCGATCATCCGCGCTGATAGATTCGTATTACGGTTGTCGCGCCCAACGTTACGGTCACTCGGCTTTGTCATTAGCCCGCGACGATCGTGGAATTAGCTCGAACTCCTGCCACGTGACTTGTACTAACCTCCTGTCCTTGATCTCTTCATCTCTTTTCTTTCAAAATTATTCATGTTTAAATCTAGACTGGTAAAAATGTTGAGAAAAACAAGAGAATTGGAATTTTGTAACTAATTGCGTAACTATAGATGTGAGTAAGTTCAATTTTACTTGCATAAGGTAGTTTCTTATTCTTTGTGTTAAGTCTTTCTGCACTTCTTTAATAAGTGGATACTGCATGTCGGTAAACATCACGTTAAGGGAGACTCTATATATAATCTTAATTAATTAATTTAATATATTTCTACAATTTGATATTATCACTCGAATTTAATAACAAAATGTGACTTCATTGAGTGTTTTGTTCTTACCTTGCCAATACATCGGCATAAAAAATGTTCAATCTTAAGTTAGTATTTTTAGCAGTGAAACAGCTATTTCAATAAGTATAACATTACAAACTGCTTTGACAAATTGTTTCAAGTTAATCTACGTCTTTGCTCGGCTCGAAAATTCATTTGCATTTTAATGATCGAAACATTAGATTGCTATAAAAGAAAGCCGGGAATGATTAGCTACCCCGGCGTAGTTCGACACAGTTAATTGCATTTTTGGCCGCATAAATAAGACCGGAATACGGAGTGGTAGCAGCATCGCCGCTTAATCGCGTCGGCCCCAGTGCATTTGGGGGAACTTATTTAATCTTTCGGCGAGCGCGGCGGCGAGCACGCATATCCGCGGAGAGTCGTCGCCGCCGTCGCGTTATAATCTCCCGGCGGAATCTGCCCGCGGAGGCGATACGCGCTCTCCCGCTTGCGCGGGCACGCGCATTTATAAGAATGCCCGCGCCACAATTTATAATGCAATTAGAGGCAGGGCCGGCCGGCGGATATAGTAGCGCTCGGATTTATGGTGCACGCGGCGGCCGCGGGAGGGAGAGAGAGAGGGAGCGAGAGCTGGGCAGAGCCGAAAGGGAAGGAGGGAAGGCCGGCTATGAGGCATGGAGATAGCGCGAGCGAATCTCGGCTTCCAACCTCCTTCGCGCTCACGCACACGGCCGCGCTCCTCTACCTGCATGCGCGAGGGGGGAGGCAGAGGAGAAAGAGAGGGAATTGGCACCGGGCCGGAGGAATGAGTTATATGGCACACCGGTAGCTACCGATGCATTATTTATTGCGGGAGTTTCATTATATTTCTCCGGGGCGTACGCGAGGAGCTCTCCGCGAGCGGGGGGAGGCAGCGAGCTAGTCGAGCCACTTTCCGAATCAACTCTTTCCCGCAATCGATGATCGACTCGCGGCGCGCGAGCCAGCGCAACTTGATATATATCGAGGCTCGGGCTACCATCCCCGCAGCAGGACCTATCTGACTGCTTTATCGGCGCCTGTCTTCTTTCTCCTCTTTCCCGCTCCGGCTCCGCGCCGCTGCTCCTTTTTTACCCCCGGCCACTCCCCGCGCGCATGCACGTCGCCTGCCGCAGCTCCTTTTTGCATTCGGGAGCCGGCCGGCCGAAAAAACGCGAGCGAGCCGCGCGCTCACTTTTCTTTTCGCCACTTTTATATCGCGCGCGCAAAGAACGAGTCCGGCTCGCGAACACCTGTGCGCGCGGTGTCAGGCAGCGCGCGCGGCAACAATTAGTTCTGTGAAATTGCCGAAGCCGCGGTGCCAGTGGGAAAAAAGGCCGATGCGCCGCGGTATTTGCATGCAAATGCGCCGGCCGCGCAATTTAACTCGCGCAAATCGTCGACTACTGTAACGAGTTTCGAAACTATTTTTTATAAGCGCCTGCGCTCAATATTCATGAATTCGAGGGGGGAGGACAGCAGCAAAAAAAAGGAGCGTAAAGGCCGCCGTTCGACGCGGCAGTGGCAATCAATGTAATGCCGCGGCGCGGAGCTCTCTGCCCGCCGTGGGGGAAAAAATGCGGAATTTATCGCGGCGAGCGCGGCGAGCATCTGAATTCCTCCGAACAATGTGATTAGCCGCGGACTAACGACACCCCCTCGGCATACCTCGCGCCACCTCGCGAATCCCGCGCCGCCGCGACTCTCTAGCCGGGGCCCCGGACAGCTCTATCATTAAGAGCAATAACTTACGCGGAGCCATTCGCGCGATGCTAATGAGAAATGCCCGACGCTCGCGCTACATTTACGAGCCGCTTTTTTACGCGGCGATCGTTTACAGCCGAGCACGTGCCTCCTCACCTGCGCTCGAAATAAAAACCGGCGAAAAGTTCGATTTGATCGCTTGTACTTTATGTCTCTCATTTGTTCCCTCAGTGTATCAAAACATTTCCAGTTAGTTTATATAGTTCCTTGAGAATGTAATTACACTCGCGTGAAGAAATAGTTGTTATTTAATAAAACTCAATATATTTTACGATTATTTTGCAAACTTTTTAAAAAGCGTAATATTCGTTGAAAAATGGTTTGATGGTTCAGGCATAAATCGCAAGTATTTATCTCGAGCAGAAAAGATAAGCCTCTCAACGTCTCACTCGAAATGAATTCATTGCGAGTCCTGCACTCCTCATCTATCCTGGCAAGCTGGGCACTCATTTTTCACGACCTTTTGATATCGCGCTATCCGCGATCGGCGCTGCTCTCGGCCCCGATCGATCCCCTCGTACATTTCCATACGGCCGCACAAAAGGACGGGGGGCTCCTTGCTCTCCCGCGAATCGCGTTCCGTGCCCCGACGCCAGGCGAGAAGCCAAAAAGGAAGGCTCGAAGAAAAAAGGGGGCGAGCGGTCGAATGAATGGCCGAGCTTGCCGGGCGTATCGTTCATTCGGAATCGGGGGAGACAACTGCACACTCGGGACCCTCGCGTGTAAACGAGAAAACGGAACGAGAACCGGGCCCTTGTATCGCGTTTATCAGCGCCTCATATAACGCCCCGGGACCCCCGTCTCCCCCCCCCCGCTCCGCGATCATTAGTCGGTGTCGGACACGCGTAGCCGCATACCTGCGCGCGCCCCGCGGCACACAATGCACGCGACGCCGGGATTGACCTCTGCAGCGCGCTCGCCTCGGGCCGCGACGGAGCACCGGGGATGCGCCCCGCGTGTACTCCCTTGTCGCGACTTAATATCGCGCATTAATTTTTTGCCCCTTTTTACACCCGGCCAGCACCGGCGCACGGATGCGAGATGATCTCTTACTCGGCCGCGCACGAAAAAATCGCCGAGAGTCGTCTATGTGCGTGCTGAGAATTAAATGAACAAACGATTCATAATAGAGACGTGTTCAATCAATTCTTGATACACAGTTCGCACTTTATTAACATTCGTGGATTTTATTTTTTATATATATTATAGAAATTTTAGATAAAACTTTAAAAAGTATTAAAATAATTGTTTAATCATTAATAACATTCACCAAATTAATTAGCTCTTTTATTGAATTTTAAATGATCATTTTACTTCAGTTTGAGAAGGTAGTTTTCACATTCACCCCGTAGCATTACCCAATTGTCCAGACTAGCACTTCTCAATGATGGAATAGCGTACCTTACCGTTTCGCAGCAATTACGCTCCCTAATGAACGCTTAGAAGCTCCTAACAGTGACTCGTAAAATCGATGCCACTGGACAGGTGATCATCGTTTTCGTCTCCTCGTGCCGTGGCCAGTGGCTCTCGCGCGAGGCCGCGATAAAATCCCCGCATTAAGGAGGGATAAGTATACACGGGAGTCGGGCGCGCGATTTTACGGCTCGGCTTTGCATAAATTCTCCGCCTCGCCGCTAAATAAAAAGCAAAAAAAAAAAGAAAGATAAAGAAGCATCGGAGTAGAGGAGCCCGGGCCCCGAAGAAATGCCTCTCCTTCAAGCAATGACGTTTTAAATCACTCGAACTATATTCGCGCGCCACATCCGACTCGGCGAAAAAGGAGGACCGCGTCCTCGCTTTTTGTCGCCGCGCGGAAGGTTTATGCCCCGGCGCGACATGAAATATAGCGTGTCGAATGATAATGCGCCGATAGAGCGGCCGGACTAATACGAGCGCGCGCGTCCGCGAGGGCATTCCGCGCGCCGCCGTATCGTCGGAGGGGGGCAGGGACCGCGCCCGTCTGCGAAACCCGTTGCGATTTCGTCGCGATCCAGTTTCCGAGCGAGGCGCAGCCCGGGAGGACGAGTCTGCCCACGCGGCGCGAACGTTAACGCCTCGATCGTCCCGCCGCTCGGAAAAGCTCGCCGGGTGCACGTCCTACGGCTATCGGCCTCGTTGATTCATTCCGGAGGATGATATTTTATGCATTTTGTGCTGCCGACGGATACGTGTTTCACGAATAGCTTATAAAACTCGTTAATTTTGTATATGCACTCTCGAAAAAACTATTTTCGAATAGTCGGAAAACTCGTTCCGTATACAAATTAATGCACGCGTTTACGGGGACGCTTAAATTAGTATGCGCTTATGATACCCATTCAAATTCATCAATTCGTCACGAACTGGGTCCATGACACTTCGGTGTATTTATAGCTGTATTAGCTGCCGCGAGAAAAAAAGAAATCGCTTCTCTAATAGTGAAAACGGCAGCTAATATTTATAAATACACTCATGCACGTTTCGTTAGGTCAATAATTATTATTCTATTTTCGAAAAAGAACTCCGCGCGCCTTTTGAAAGGTTAAATATGATCAGAATAATTTACGCATTTGTAAGTCATTCTTTATCGGGCTGCGGGTATAAAAAAAGGCATTAAAATAAAAAAACAGGCTGAAATGCATTCTACTTTCGAATTTGATAACGCGCACGAGAGGCTAACGGTGCCGCACCGGCGTCCCAGAAACAATGCAAAGTGCGGCCCGTGCATGCGCATACCGGAAGGTCAAGTCGCGAGCGAAGGAAAGTGGCGAGGGCTAATTTTTGCGGAGCCGCGGCGCCTCGCGCGTGATGGACGCTCGCCACCTAAAACTCCTCGTTAGCATGCGCCGCTCGCGCTCGCGATATTTCACGCGCGGATTCCGTCGTGCGCGCCTGCACGTGTCGCCCCTCGCGCCCCCTTATCGCGCGCCTCCATCTGGACGCGCGCGGAATGCGCCTCCGCGGAGTGCCGCCGGGGGATTGCGCGAGATAAGGTGCGCCCGGACGGGGGCGAACAAATTATAAGCGGCGGATGAAAATGTGCGGGCTTCGAGAGGAGCCGAAAAGCGACGAGCGGCCGAGCCGAACAATGCTATCTTAACGGCCATCTCAATGGGGTTAATTAACACGGGCCCTGACACGCTCAGGCCAAGATAGCGATAGCGCCTGATGCGCTGTCCTCCTCCCTCGTCGCTGGCGCTCGCCTTTTTTCGGCTTTTCGCCGAGGCTGCCGGCGAGGCGCTATCGCGATCGACCAGCGTCGTTAACCAATTGACTAATTCGATTGCTAATCCCGGTGGTCTTCTTATTGTTCTGCAGGAAAATCAGTTTCGAGGAAGAATCGCTAAAATTACGAAAATTTTTTAGATTGAATATATACTTTATATACTGTTCAACATAAGTTTCTTCAATTATATACAAATAAGTTTTTCCAAAATCACAAAACTTTGATAG
>JAXIUT010000009.1:29480814-29501783 GCA_035586675.1 Eurytoma californica | reverse complement strand
ATTCATAAAGTATTCTTTATGAACTTCATAAATTATTTTTTTAAAAGTATAAAAAAGTATATTTAAAAGTATATTTTGTATATTTTTTTATTTTATGAAATAAAATGAAAAAAGAAATATTTTTTTTTTTCAATTTTATTTATTTATTTATTTTTTTTTTAACTGTAATTATGAATGCTTTATGAATGCTTTATGAATACTTTACAGGCGGACATTCGTTATAACTTTTTTGATTAAGATTTTTTGATGCTGATCGGGACCTTTAGTTTAAAAAAAATTTTATTTAATTTCAAAGTTTATCAATTGTAAATTGATCTTAATTCATTTAGATTATATAGTAAATGATTCACTGATTCTTGTTATTTAATGTACTTGAGTACATCGAAGCAAGAAGGGTCCACTTTGGAAAGTAGTATAGCTGGTTGCAGTTGTACAGAAGTTAATATCTGTCAAATCGTTCAGAGCTAACGCGCGCACTAACTCAAATCAATCGCGAAGACCCCAGTGCAAATCACACATAAAATAGAGGAAAAAAAAAATTACAAAAATAAAGAGCGCTGTTAGGACAGACCCGCGGAGACGGTGTTTAAAGTGTGAGTACCGAGTGAAGAGAGTAGTAAAGTGTGTGTTACGAGAGTAAAAAATGAAGAGCCAGAAAAAAAATAGAAAAAGAAAATAAAAATTTGGATTGTGTTTACCAGGGCGACGACTTACAATATCATCAATAGAACATACCATCTCGGCTGCTTTGGTTCAAAATACCGTAAACGGATAACAAAGTGAGACGCCGATCGAGTGCTTGACCGATCCAAGCGGCCGGTGCGTGCCTGCAGCTGCGAGGGGGTTCGGCGGGCGCGGCGCGCGATTTACTGAGAGGGTAAAACGGTTATGCGCCGGAGCGAGCGGGCGGACGTGCGCGAGTGAGACTGAGGCGTCGCGGCGGCCGAGCGCCTTGTAATATCGGCGCCGCGCCGATATAGCCGGTTGCGGGTGCGCCCCTCCAGCCGCGGGGAGCGCCCCAGCGGGGTACCCCTGGATAAACGACCTATTCTCGGAGCGCGCGGTGCAGGACCAGGATGAGAGAGGAGCTTTTTCTTTTCTTTCGCCGACGCGCATGTGCTTTTTTCTTTTTTGTGGATTCGGAGAGTACGAGTGGAGGGGGATTTTTGCTTTTTAAACGTTTGTTTTTATTTTTGTTTTCGCGCGCTCGCTTTTTTTAGCTGTCTTTGATTTATTTTGAAGTGTTCACTTCTGTTTTCTGAAGATTTTTTTGTTCGAAGCTCGTACTTTCTTTCGCAATACTGTGAATTTAAGCGAAGTGTTCGAGACCAATTAATTTGATATTTATTCATTCAATTTAATTGTCATGACTAATAAAATAGTTTAAAAGTTTTAATCGGTTATAATTTTGATAGTGTACAAATGTTTTGACAATACATCAATTCAATTTTAACGGATCCTATTTTTGTACTTTTGAAGCGTCTATCTGAATATGATGTACGCACATACTGTTTTAATATTGTATATTTTTATTATTTCGCAAGTTTTATTTAAGAACGAAGCTGTAGAAAATTTATGAACAAAATTCACGTCGAAAAGTACATATATTAGTGGATTTCAAAAGATTTATCGAAAGTTTTGAAAATTAATGGAACGAACATCAAAATACTTATGTTTTTATTAAAATTATTGCGAAAAAGATCGTACTAAAATAAAAAAATTCTACGCCCATTTACTGTTGCTTTCGTAAGAGGATCGCATAAAAAAAATTTTAAAATAAAGCATAGCAAATATTAAAAACGAAATGACTTTTCGTGCCAACTAACAATATTCCCGTCGGAACAAAGAAATTTATTTCTGTCAGGATCGAAGCTGAATTAGACTAGCGAAACTTTCATAGCGTAACGGAATTTTGCTTGGCTACAATGCAGAAGCGATTTTTTTAATCCGCGAAAAACTGCAAAAATCCGTCGCGACGTAAAACGGTGCCGTAATCCTGACTTCATTTAAAATCGCAATGGGCGGAGCCGCGCTTTTCTCCGAAATGAAATTTAACAGTGTGCCAGGACCGACATGAAAAATTGAACATCATTGTTTGCAAGCTCTTTTCCAAAGTAAATAATTTATTTTCATCCGCTCGCTTTACTTGACTTGGCAATAACGCTTTCGAGCGTGTTTACTTGACATTTTTCACTTTCAGTGCATTTTTTAGATTAAAGGGCTACGTATAATAAGATTTATTTAAAATACTCTCAAAATGCGCTTTTGAGAGCACATTATGAGAATAATGATTTATATTTAAAATGTATAAGAAACAACTAGTTTATAATTAATTTTTCAATGCTGCGTTAATTAAAAATTATGTTTCCATTATACAAAGTTTTTATGCGGTCGACATTTATTAGATAATCTGTATAATATACATGATAATCGAATAAGTAAGTACAGGGTGACAAGTTGTGTGAAGCCTCCAGCAAACTGAGCAATGTGGATATTAACTGCTCGCTACCGGTATAGTACGCAGGATTTTTGGCTCTCTTTAAATCGTTAATTAATAATCTGCCAGAACACCTTGGCAACAGGTGTCTAAGGTAAACTAGTAGAGAACTAAACGGTCCACTTCATCGAGGACAAAACGCCAGCATTTTCAATCTATTTAAAAGTAATAAGCAGTTATCCGCCTTCTCATTTTCACACTACAAATTAAAAGAACACCAAGATTTCGTAAGAGAACCTTTACTCGATAAAATCTTTCAAAAATCTGTCAGCTAAACATGAAACCGCAAGGCCGCTCAAATGAGCAATAATGGAATCTTCACGCGTGTTTATGCGGTTTCCCGCAGTGAGCTTTTCCCGCAAAAGCTTGACGTTGTTTATAGGACGTGACGCTGTGGGCGACGAGCGATCGCGGAAAATTGGAATTATAATGTCTCTCCGGGCCCGCGCTTACGGAAATAGAAAAAGAAGAAGCGGTTTAGTTCTCTACCTAGCCCACACAGGAGGCGGTGCCCCCATAGATGCGGGATCGAGGCGGCAAACGGCAGTAAAATCTGGATTTACGGATGTTTACCTTATGCCCCTCCACCCGCACTCTGACGCGAGCCGCTCCGATCGATGGTCGCGATTTCTTTTTATTCGCTGAGCAAATTAAGAGCTTTTGAGCTTTAATTGATACTGGCCTCGGGATTGACTACCGTCGAGTTAACGTCGGTGGAATATAAGTGATTTTGGAGTAAAGAGATTTTTCGAAACAGTCAGTTGCTGATTAATTTGCAAGAAATTTCAATACGTTTTGCATACGAAATTAAATAATTTGCGTTGTAGCGACAACTGCTTGATATTAATTCGATTATAACTGAACATTTCTTAAACCTTTGAAAATCGTTAATTGCAAAACTAATTAATTTAACTACATAGCTACATTTATTATTTAACATTTAGAAAAAAATTGATTATAAAGCTTTTATCAGTGTTGTATCATAGTAGTCGAAGTAATATTTCATATTTGAAAAAGCTATTAAAAAAGAATTAATGAACTATTATCATACTTTTACACAAATGAACTTTCTTTTAAAAATCCTCGCTTCCACATAAATACGACGTGCGTGCGCTGTGCGAAATAACAAGTACTTAGTAAACATCGATCCGCGCTGCAAGGAAATTAGCGCGCACCTATTACCATAATTTTTCGCGCATAACGATCCCTAACGATCCGAACCACTCACGTACAAGAATCAAGCAAACGAAAGAATATCTATAATTAGCCTTTAAGCGGTCGGCTAATTAGCCACTGGGAAAGACCCAGTTAATGTTCAAAACGACTGCGCATACTTAAATATTTCCCACGAACTTTCTCGTCAGGTCGTCTCGCGCGCGTGCGTCCGAGGCCCACCCCGGTTTCGCAAGCGCAAATAGCTCCATGCGGAGCGGCGCTCGCGCGCGGGCGTGGACCGGGGCTCGCTTCCAGCCGATTCTGCGCTCGCACGCGACGACGCGCCGAAACATTGACCGAGGGGGATATCGTGTTACCCGCCGACTGAGCGTATATAGCCACGGTGGCGGCGGTGGCTTCCGCTGCGCGGAGCGGAATTATGAGGGGAGGCGGTGGCCGCGGGCCAGCTGGAAAAGCGCGCCTCGAATAGGTAGAAAGTCGCGGGGCGAACCTCATTAATAATCGCTATTTTCATCGAGTAACACTTTGCCAGTGCCAGGCTACTGGAAAAACTGCGCATGAATTTTAAGTTTTTTTTTTAACATACGTAGCTTATTACTTATGAGGTTTGTATAATATTTTATAAATCTGATTTTTTGCGTGTTTACGAATTAGTAGAAATCGCAAGGTCCTCATTAATAATCGCTATTTTCATCGGGTAACACTTTGCCAACGCGAGATATTGGGATAGAATGCAATAAACACTACGAGGGCAATAATTTTATTGCTTGTATGGGATTTACAGAAATTTTTGTGAAATACTAATTGATAATAAAGCTGTACATGATTTTTTATTTCACTATTTTCGATAATAACGAAATTTAACCTATGTACAATTTATTAACTCTATATGAACGTTAGAGTTATATTTATTACAGAATTTTAATTGGCAGAAGTAAATTTACGACTTGAATGAATTTTAGCAATACATTATTTGAGTCTAGAATAATAAAAGATTCCCAAATTGAATTCCTATAATAAAACTTCGTTACGACAATTTCTCACTCTACATTTTATTATTATTATATTTATTCCCTTTTTATAAATAAATTTGACAGTTAATTTTTTACTTAAATAAGTTTTTAAAAAATTTCGTGAGTAATGTCAATACACCAGACAGCAAATCTTGGCAATTAATTCTTACACAGAATCTGTTTGCTACGCCCGCTTAGCTCGATTCGCAAACACGCCGGAAAGTGCTCTTCCGCGACTTTCAAAAAAATGGTAGCTCATTCGCACAAGTTAAATGAAGTTTTCACCCGTGCCGCGCCTACAAGCCCACTTGTTCTCGTTCCAAATAATGCCGGCATGCCAAAATAAAAGAGAGAACAAAGCGAGCGCACATATCACCCAAATGGAAACGTCGCGCTTATTAACCCCGTTGGAGGTTCCACCTGCGATTCCGAAATTAAATGCGCCGATAGATCTTGGTCCGCGCGCAAATTTGATTTATCGGTCGCGCCGCGGCGCGTAATGGACCGCGGGACCTTGAGCGTGGCGCGGGTGGACAAAGAAATATAACGTTTCCCGAGGCTTTTAATTTAGCGCCGAGGGATGGTCTCTAATATCGCACAATAATCCGTCAATCATATTTCGCTGTGGCTGGCTCGCACGGTGCACGCCGCGGCGACTCCCTGGTTTTTTGCCAATTTTCGTGTTGTCTCGAAGACGATGTGCAAGTGTCCCCGGCATTCGTTTGACAGCGCCGGTTCGAGTGCCGTTGACTTTTTTCCCAAAGCGCGATGTAGTTCTTCTTTTTCGTTCAGATAGTGATGAGAGATGAGCATTTTTCAAAGTGAACTGACCGTGTAAGTAAATATTTTCTTGCAAAAATAGATATTTTAATATTTTCGAATATTCCATGATTTTCCTTTGTTTATAACACAAAGAATAACCAACCATCCTTCTGAAAGTGTAAGAAAATTGAAAGGAGAGAAGAAAAAGAGTTCAATGTGAATTTTGGTAATTATATTATAAATAGATTTGTATTTTAATTACCTAGTTACACATTTTGTATAAAAAATTTGCTCGGTTTTAAAAAACTTATCACGAGCTGAGTCTCATCGTTGAATAACTTAACAAAGTTTGTTGCAAACAGGAATGGGCGAGTATTCTCATAAGGACTTATTGGGAACCAGTTGACAGCAGAGCCAAGAGAGAACTTGCGACTCCAACGGAGAACACGTAGTTTACGGCCGGGGACATTGTTTTCAGAATGTAAAACGAGGAAATGATTACAATGGCCAAGAACAGTGCATTGTTGTAGAAGATCGAGAAAGTCGTTGCTTCGTAGTCGGCAACTTCGTTCTTCTTCCATAGGATCCTGAAAATTATTTTGTTGTGAAACATAGCGTAAATTACTACATATTAAATAAGCTAGTTGAAATTTGGCCAATGTTAGCTGGCATTATTATTCAACGATTAGCAAATTTTGCATTGTGAAATCGTTTAATTTTAGTATATTAAAATTCTATTTGAACGACATAATTACAATGATATTAATTATGTCATTCAAATTGATTTTATTTTGATTGTTAATTAACATATTATAATTATAATGTATTAAAAATTAAGTTTCAATTTTACACATTTCCTATATTTACAAATTTGCATAGATTTAGTATTATTTGATTAAAAATATTCATTACCTCTCATCCTTTTCTTTGCGGCTCATTTTCTTGTCTTCAGCTAGTTTACGGCTCATTTCCCGAGTAACAGCATCCTCCCTCTTGACAGCAATCTGTTACATTTAATAAATTTAAAACATTAATTTTCTGATTTAGATTGAAATAAATCAATGGACACGATTATGCAACATTAAAATATTTTCACCTTATGTTTCAAAACATATTTTGTATTCTTGTAGGCAAATGCAAGAGCATAAGTGCTGATCAGAGTCACCAGAACAAAGGAAATTAAGTTTGAGTAAAGATCAATCAAGTGGATCCTCCAGAAAAGCCCTGAAAATGATAAAATAATAAATTACAATTTATTCGATATCACAACTTTCACTAAACTGTTGTTTCGTCATGAAATATATGTGGGATTAAAAGAAAATTGATGTTTATAAACATCAATTCAAATTAATTATCATTATATTTATAAAAATAACAGTTACAAATAAAAGCTATCTGTAACTGAGTGAGCAAGTGTTTCAAACCTAACCTCCTCGCTTGAATACTAGCAAACTAAACAAGAATACATGAATGAAATAGTAAAAACAAACACTTGAAAACTTTCATATAAAAACATTCTTAACAGTTGATCAACAAATAGAATCAAATTTTCTACTAAGTATGCTCCGAATGCACTTACAGATGGGAATCGCCGAGACGATGAGGGCATTGCCGTAGAACAGTGCCGACGACTTCGTGGACACGTTCCTGGAGAAATCCTGGAGGAGAAGCTCCTCTTCCTTCGTGAAGGCCTTCGATTTTCCAGACATTTTTCTGTTTGGCGTCTTTATTTGCTTGCACGGCAAGTCGTTGGGAGCGAAAAACGGTAAAGCTGCCGCAAACGGGTGAACAATCTCGGCTCGACCCCTGACAAGTGGCAAATGACCTGGCGCATGCGCGCGAGCTTACTCACGCACGCGGTGCCGCAACATGACGACGTGTCCCATAAACACGTCACGCGACTACGCGGGGAAATCCGTTGCGCCGCCATCTGACGGATGCTTCCTTTTTTTACCTTTAGATTTCTTTCTTATCAACGCAATTTAATTTTAAAATTATTATTAATTTTGAATTATTCCTGACTTAATTATATTTTTTGAAAATTGAAATAACATTGATTATGTCTTATAAGATGCTAAACAAGTATTTGTTTGGAATATTAACATTGCTAGATGCTGCAATTTGCATTTTGTAAATGTTTTTAATATGAAATATTAAAAGACATTAGAATAAAAATGAAATCAAATTCTTTTCAATCGTAATTGAACGTAAATGAAAGGTTTGAGATGAAATAAGTAAAGTAAACCGATATTCAAGGCAATCGATTTATTTCTTGATTCGGACATAGTGCACAGCGCACGTAAGTTATGTACACATTATGCATTGTCAATACACATTTACAATGTTGTCTTTTCATCACTCGTTGGTCAATAGTTGCATAACAGCAAAAGCATTTTGTATATTTATTAGTTTTCTCAAGTATTCAATACTCTACTCGTTTGTCGAGTTATTTCACATTTGTTTACTTTGTGTGCGATACAATTACATATTTTACTTTTATTCGCATTTATTGTTTTATTCTTCTCATTTTTTATGTATAAGTTACGATGAGTATTTATATAAATACACGACTTTAACCCTAAGAATTAATTTAATAAAATAAATTACTTAGGTACACGAAAATACATATTACATAGCGTTAAATTACACGGTGCATATGCATAAAACCGCACATTCGAACGATCGCTTTAGTCCGGGTAAAACGATGCCTGTGGGCAATACTTTTATTTATCTTTAAAATACCGATATTTCTTTCTCACGTCGCCTCATCTTGCGATCTCATTGTGATATGGACGACAAAAATTCTGACTGTATTTGCCGGTTAAGCCACCGCGGTTATAATTCATCCGCAGCGATTACGACAAAGTTGAATAAATTATCTAGGAATAAATATACAAGTTTGGTAAAATCGATAAGTATAAGAATTTTAAAAACAACGCACGATTTTTAATCGAAGTCTGGAAATCAGACTCATAATCAACTTTCTTTTTTCATTTTTACGCAAATTTATCCTGATTTTTGTGTAAGCGAGTGTACATATGTGATACAATTCATCATATATTTTTTGTTTTTCTTTTTATACTTTAGTAGTATTCAGGTGCTGAAATGCAGTCTTAAAAATTATCGACCGAAGAATGAATGAGAACAAATGCATTAGTATACTTAGATCTTTTTTTTTACTTTGGAAGCACCTTTTTGGAGTACTTCAGCGTTCGACGAGAAAAAATATTCGTCGTTTCGGCACGATTAATACTTGATACGTTTGCAAATTACGTACATTATTTTGTAATAATAAAGACTTCGACTGGCAGCTTGTGTAGTGCAACGACAATCCATTACTTATCATTTTCATATTTTTAATAGCGACGCTTAATTAATTAATCGCACAGTTACGGAATACAATTTACCATTTGGTATCGTTTATTATGACAGCTAATCTTGTTCTCCCTAGTCTCATTCGTTTTAAATAATTTTGTATTGTTTTATCGCTTCTATTTCAACTCGAAACATCGAAATGCCTTTTTAAATAAATACAAATCTTTCCAGTCAATGATTTAATCGCTGAAGGCAAAATTCACAATAAATAGGATAAAAGATACTTTTTACACCATATATATAAAAAAAATCATATATTAAAGTTTGAATTCAATTTAAAATCACTCAATATTATGTACAACATCTAAAAAAAACGAACCTTACGAGGTCAATAAATTACTTTAATACGACGTTATGCCGTTGTTCAGCTAGCCAAACAGTTATCTCGACAACAGGAAGTTACATTCATCAGACTTTTCGAAATCAATAATAAAACCACCCTGCTATTGGTTTTTACTTGCAACAGTCCGCCTGAGATTCAATATTTATAACGATCGCCGAAGGGCTTACTCTTTAGTTTAATATCGATTAAAATTTTAACCTCTCATCGATCATTAAATCTATAATCTGTACAGTATAGAACGATTCTGTAACTACTGTCGAACAACAGTTCATCGAAGACTGACAACTGACGATCAATACATCGTCTTGATTATTTCTATAGATATTTATCGACTGGTTATTAGCGAGGTTGCTCGTAAAATCGACTCTTTTTTTTACAAACATGATTCTTCAAGTCTATCTACTTTATATGTTTCTTCATTTAAAATAGTCTCTTCCTCGATTATTCAAGCTACAGAAAATTTTTATTTGTTTCTGCTCTTTGAACAGACTTTGTTTTTATCTTTTTGCAACTTTTATTTGGTTTATTTCGTAATTTTTAGGATTTTCAACTGTGCTTTTCAACTCTGCTCTTTAACAAGAATCATTGGAATTTCACTGACTTGTAGTAGTAAGTAATCACCGATTAGATCAGTGATAATTATGTTGGGAAAGCTTCACTGTTTAAAAAGCTTATTGATTCATCAGTGAAATTTATGATGCCTTTCGCAACATTACGAGAGCAATAGAATGAAGAGATAAAAGTTCTACTAAAAATTACAGCGATTTTATGCAAATTATTATATTTTATAGTAAAATTTACTATGTATATGACAATTGACAAATATTATTTGACATATTCTAGTATTCAAGTAGTAAATTTTGCTATAAGCACAGTAATTTTTGCAAAATTATTAAGATTTTTACTGCAATCTTTACCGCATTTTTCTCTGTTTAATGATTTCAAGTTACAAATTTTATTGGATTTTTAAAAGTCTTTTTCTAACGATAAAATGTGAACAAGGATCAAATAATTCCGTTATGTGCTGACTCAGCAGTCAATAATTGAATTCAATATTTTACAAAGATTCAAAAATTTGATTAAACATATTTGATAAATCATTAAACCAGAAACTATTTTCCCAAGTTATCAAACTACACGTTAATACTCAATTAAAAAAGAATCTATTTTGAATCTAACAATTTCAGAACATCACAGCAACACTTGCATGAGCTCAGATTTTATCGCAAAGAAAAAAGACCCCGCAAAATCTTGTATCCCGCACACTGAAAACGTCGGAAACGAACAAAGCGATCAGCGCTTGATGCTTGGCGAGCGGCGCTGGCCGCCGGCCTCCTCCTAGATGATGCGGTCCCTCTTGTACCCGGCGGCCTGCCTCTCCTCGTCCTTGTTGACGGTGGCGGGCGGCCAGGCCTCCTCGGCGAGGCTGCCGTACCTCTGCACGCCGGGGAAGGGGCGCTCGGAGCTCTGCGGCGAGTAGTAGCCCGCCGGCAGCTGGTAGTAACTCCCGGCCGGCGACTGGTACTGGTAGTACTCGGGGCCGGCGTAGCCCGAGTACGAGCCGTAGTGGGAGTAGTACGCCGACGACGAGGAGGAGTAGCCGCGCTCGCTGAGGCTGCGGTAGGGCCCCGGGTGCTGCGGCTGGGGCTGGCCGGCCCCGCTCTGGGGCCGGGCCTCCTGTCAGACCGGCGTGCTCACCGCCGCGCTGCTCATGTACTCGATGTCGCCGATGCTCTTGACCCGGCGGTGGCGCTTCGTGCTGCCCGACACGGTGGACGGCCGGGGCGGTAGCTGCGGCGGCGGCGGCGAGTTGCTGCGCAGGCTGCTCATGTACTGGCTCTGGCTCGCCAGGCTGCCCGTGTCCGACGACGAGGACGGCGAGGCCTTCTCGCTCCGCGGGCGCAGACCTAGCGCGCGGCTCAGCGAACCCTGTAACTTCCACTCGTTATGGGGGGATTGTTTTGTCAAGGGATTTTGGATACTTACGTATTACCTTAGCTTTTGTTTTCTAACTTTTTTGAGGAGGTGCTTAATCTTCTTTTCGTTTTTTCTCTTTTATTCAAAGTGATTTTACTTCGAGTATTTGATATTTAATTTTTTTTTCTTTTATTTCTTTTCATTTTAGAGCTGTACAATTAATAACCTGCTTATACTGCAAATTTAAATGTTTTATATTGAAGGTTTAAGTTTTTATATAAATAAACTACAGTTTAGTCAAGTTTTTAGAATAAAGATTTAAGCATTGTAGATATAACTTTTATCAAATGAAGAACATCTAAATTTGCAGTATATTCATTTTTTTTATAATAATTGAAATTTTTATAATTGTAGACAATTGTAAATAATAAAATAATATTGTACTTGCAATATGATATTTATATTTTTAAAAAATGATATAATTATCTAAAATGAAATAATTAAATAATTAATAAAGCTTCACCCCTCAGTGTTAAATACTAAATTTAGTTTAATAATATTATACAAACGAACTAATCTGTACTAGTATTTATAGAGTTACTTCATACAAATGAAGTGTTGCCCTCTGAAGATCAATAATTACGTGAAAAATAACTTCTAAATATATAAAAAATGTTAATTTTACAGTGAATGACTAATTACCATTTTATAAATGATCTATGATTATTTCGATACTCACAAGTTACGTAACTAAAAAAACAATAATAAATAAATACATATATAATCTACTTGTTAGTACTTTACTGAAACAGGTATTACTTACGCAACTACGTTATGTTAGTGAGAATAAAGTTTGGCTAGTGAAATGAATTAATGGCGTAAAATGATTTTAACGTTGCACGAAAAGTTTACCATGACTTCGATATATCAAACGGCTGCTCCTAATCGAGGTTCCTCGTGATTTTTTAAAAATAAAACTCAAACAAGAATAATTATTCAACAATCCACCTACGCACGATTTTGTTTATTTACCTAAACACATTTAAAAGAAAAAAGATAACGTAACCAAACTAAAAGTAAATAAAAAAAATGATTGATTTCGCATACCTGCGTGATCTCTACTAAAGTGAGTCAGAATAGGACATGAGATGCGGATGACGGGGTGGTGAAGTGGATGAGAAGAAGAAAGAAAGCCAGTCTTCGTCCACATTAAAATCACATAGTATATATTTACACAATTTTTGCTTATTGTTTTTTCGTTTTCGTTCGCTCTCTCGCTCCTTGACGTCAAGCGACGGCGCGACGCTCGGCCCCGCCGGCATACCTCCCTCTTTTCTCTCGCTGCGTTAGCTCCTTATCGTGACGCAGAGCCGAGGTCGCATTGATACAGTTTAGCAGAGCTATACATCCAACGTGGGGGTGGATTATGTACAAATCTTTCTCTCGGCGAAGTAAAATGAAGAAGAACGTGGAAGGACACTCGGCGCGAAGCAAGGACGAGCGATAATACCTGCTTGCCGCAATTTCGATCGGGAATTCGTAACTTTTAGGTCTCGAGAGGTGCGGTGCTATATTTCACGAGGTGGGCGCTCGCTCGGGGTTAATACATTGCTCGAGCGCTCCACGCTCGGCGCGATCGTCCTTGTACGGAGTAACACATGGCTGATATCATTTATTTATTACTTTAATGTATACTTTTACTTTTCTTTTATACTTTATGTATATAGATAGTTAAATCTTTCGATTCCTTTTCTTTTCTCTTTGCAACATATAAGGTATCTGTAATCGTCAGTCTTGGAAAATTCGTCGCCAAATAGAGCCTGCGGCGCATTTTGATTTACTTTGATGCTTGATTCTTGTCCGATATAGAAATTTTCACGATGATTATTATTACATTACGGCGAAATTGCGATAATCGAGCACACAGTTATAGATGTACATGATGATTACAAAAGAGAGCGCACCTCGAAACGGAAGGTTCGATTATGCTGTGCGGCGATTTGATTATGCTTCTTTGGTGTCGTTTCGGGCGCGAACGAACCGCAAGGGACGCAATGAAAATGATATGCCGAAGGGATGATGTTATAATGAATAATGTGCTGACGTTCTGATGTAGTCATGATATATACGTGTTTGCTTTGTAATTCTACCGACGGCCTAACTATTATTTTTTTGTATTAAATTTTATTATTCTTATTTAAATTTAACTAGCAGATTGTAAAACCGCAGCTCTCAATTTTATAAGCTTTACTTTAAAGCAATATAGATACATTTACACGAAAGATTCAATTTTATTTAATATTTTTTATCATATAATTTCTGTTGTAATATTCTTTACTTTCAAAGTCTATTTTATTACACTTTGGATATTCTAACGTGAGCGACAGCGAATGAAAGTTATGACGAAAAGGCGTTATCCTCAGACTGAATTGATCTTTCGTGTGAAGCGAGATTTTCACGTGAAGCGTCACAGTGACAGGTGCAAAGTTGAGCATGCACTTTTTTTTTATATACGTCGATGGCGCTGATGCAGGGGACCCGACACGTTAGCATACAGTAAGAATACTCGATATGACCGATGACAGCTTTGCCTACTTCTGTATTTCAATTATTTTTATATCGATTTTTACGTGAAATATCCTTTCTATTTTATTACTATTCTTGTATATATAAGCACGTATAAAAAGATTACTTTTTCTATTACGTCAATTATTTTCATATCAAATGAATTTAAGTATGCAACTTTAATAATTTATTTATGAATTTTTTTTTTACTCGGCGCATTCGTTAAAATAGTTGAAGCGAAAAAGAAAAACAGCGTAGGAACTACCCTCTAGAACTGAAATTATTATCATTTCGGAAGACAGGTTCAATGCAAGATATCCTTCCGAAGTTTGCTCCTTTATCGGATTTAGATAACACAACGGAACAGGCAGAAGCTGCGGCGTCAATAATTCGAGTCGCGCCAGCGCGCGCGAAATCCCGAAATCTCGCCGCGCGCTCGAGAGCCACCGAGAGGCATCCCAACTTCCGAAGCGCGGGATTGACAAATCGAGAGGCGAGCGGCTTACTCGTGGAGTACAAACGTTGTTATCGTCCGTCGCCACAAAATTAAGGCCTCCCGCCCTTCCCCCCTGGCCGATAGGATCCGTACGCGCGCATCGTATGGAAGGCCGCTTGCCAACAATATGTTCAATCGAATATAAAAAAAAAAAAAAAAACTCGTACACGTGTGTGCAATGTCAAGACTCTACCGGTTCAGCTTACGTTAACTCTTAACTTAATTCGTGGAAATTAAGTATAAAAAAATGAAAAAAAAAACTAGGGACTTTAGCTTGTATTGTGAACCAAAGGCAAATCTAGATCTACTTATATAATAATAATAATCATAATCAATAAAAGGTATCGAATCTACGTGAGACAGCAGAAAAGCACACACCACAGCTAAGTATACACGTCATTAATTACTCTACAAGTGACGACAGCGACTCACAGAAGCTCGAGTAGGTCGCCCGTACTCGTTCTATGTAATCCATAATATACTTAATAAAAAAAAAAAGAAGAGATTTCATACAAACTCGAGAAATAACCATGTGAGCAGTGTGTTAAAAAAAAAGGTGAGAGAGACAGTGATATGAGCGAGAAAAGATGCGAATGAGGCGAGAGGTGAGAATATAGTGCCGAGGGGTACGAGGATAAGAGAGAGATGGCGAGTACGTTACCCGGAGGCTGGAGCGTCGTCGGTCGATGGTGCTGGAACCCTGGCTCAGCGACTGGTGCATGGACCCGGTGAGGCTGCTCTGCGGATGGAGCGGGCGCGCCCCGCGGCCGTGGCTGCCGCCCACGCCCACGCTGCTCATCGGACGGGCCACTCCGCTGCCGTTTCGCGGCACCACCTCCAGCTGGCTTCTACAGGCGTCCCAGGGTGTTTTTTTTTTTTTTTTTTTTGTTGATTTCTTTTTTTGGTTCTCATGCATGGTTCTTTTTTTCTTCGTTTTCAGTTCGATTTTCTTTTCTTTTTTGGCTTGCTTTCTTTGGTTCTTTCGCTGCGTAGCCGATCGGAGTTTTTTCTTTTTTAGTGTAGTAGATAAAAACGACTGCGGTTCTGACTGGAGAAACGCGAGGTCAAATGCAAACAACGGCGTGACTTTTAACTTGACTAAAATTTTTAAAAAAATTTACGATTATATAAATCACTTAGTTTTGATAAATTGATTGCCAATGTATTTTTCTCTTGATATTTAATTACAAAAATGTCGATCTTCATTCGCACGAAGCGATTTACAAAAAATCGAATATGCAAGAGGCGCGAGAAACGCGAGGAACTAAAAAAAAAACTCCGAAAGGCGAGCAGAGCGCGCATATGAAAAATATATAAATACCTCTATAGTAGCAAAAGTAAAAGCACCGCGACACACACGTATAATAATAATAATAATAATAATGAAAATAATAACAATAACAGTAATAGTAATGATAATAATAATAAAAAAGCGAGCGCTGCAGCGAATCGCTCGTGTTATTTCAGTCCGAAAATACACGTACAAAACAATGCGACTGGCTCCTCGTCGCTCGAAAATGTCGAGCTTCCCGTTTGCACCGGGCAAACATCGCCCCGCGCATCGATCGCCGATATATTTTGAACTTTACGCGAAACCGCGCTCGCGCTCTCGAAAACACCGCGCGTACGGCCGCGAATCGCTGCAGTTATGCTGTACACAACGCAATAGATGGAAGTAGGAAAGAGACACGTCCATATCATACAGATGACCCGACAAAATTTATAGCCGAGTACTCCGGTATACGGTTATATCGAATAGCTAGTCACAACATACATATGTATAATATACATACACAAGCATTGAGTGCTCCATCGATATATAAATGTATAACAAAGGAAAGTATATAAACAAAAGAGAGCAATGAAGAGTAGTATAAGGTTTGAAATATATTATATAGATATATAAAAAAAAGAGCGCAAGAGAATGAATGTTTACTGGGCTCTAATGCGCGGATGCAGCGCTCCCCGTCTTCCTTCGGTTAGGTACCACCTTTGTCGAAGCGCGATCGATTTTCAACTCCGCGGGCCGCGCCACATTAGAGCCGAATAACGTCTCTTTGAGTGTAAAAAAAACGTATAAAAGTAACATCGAACAGTTAAAGAGATGTGTGAAATATATATTGTATATTGAATATTGATGCACGCATATATATATCCAAATGCCGGCGGAATCAAAAAAGAAGGTGGGAAAGAGAGGATTCAGATCAATGGAAATTCCGAAGTGGCAATATTCTTGGTTGGCTGATCAAGCGCGCGAATTCAGATAGTTCGCCGCGTGACTCCGACGCGCTCTCAAAGAATCTCCGCGATATTCTCACTTTTCTTTTTCATTTCGGTTAAAGTAGAACTTTTTCTTGTTTTTTTTTTTTTTTTTTTTTCATACGCTCGCTTTTTTTGCGAGCAAAGTGCCATTCACATTGGCTCGTAATTGAATACAAAAAAAAAAAAGAAGCGGACAACCAAGAAACTCGCCGCGGTATCGAATGACCAGTCCAATCAATAACAAGGATTCAATAACGAGATGGAGGAAGAACGAGGCGGGAGGGATGGGTACAAAAGTAAAAGAGGGATAAACAGAAAGGTGTGTGCTGTACAATATAGCGTAAGTGCAGTGCAGGCAGCGGCGGCGGCAGCTGTGGGCTACGGCTCGGCTACGATGATGTATTATATGAAGGAACAACAAAGAAAAATGCGGAGGAGGCTACAGCTTTTTCCACTCATTTTTTTTATCCTGGGCGCGTGCGTATTTCGTTTACAACGACGCGCTCGGGACGCGGTGTTTTATATCCCGCGCGCGAAAAGTGCGGTGACTATTTGCACTTTGATGCTGCAGGATGCGAACGAGCGAAACGCAAAATTACGAGGGCACCGCGAGTGCGTCGTTGTAATCACGGAAAAACTCGAGTATCCCCGCGCTGAAGGGCTTCGGTCATTGGCGACTACTTCGTCGAGGTTCTCTTCGTAACGGACTACAGAATGAAGTTTTCAATAGGAATATTTTTTTTTAATCCACGTTTAATTAAACAGCGCGAGTGTAGAAGCTACTAGTATCATCGGTGAATATTACATTTTTCACGAGCAATTGTAAATTTGAAAAAGAAGCGATTGATTAATTTTTCAGCGGAAAATAATTTTCCGATACCGTGCGAACTTTTTGGAGGATCCTTAATTGAAAGTGGAAAACGTGCCCGGCAAGCCCAACAATCTAGTATAATCGATTCGGGCAACGAGTCGACATGAATAAGCGATGAATCTTCTATTCTAAAGCGTCGCCCGATGCCAATGACCGGGGAGCGGGAGTCTGCGAATATTTCATTCCAGGCGGAAACCACGGGGATCGTAACTCCGGTAAAATCGAGACCGCCGTACGAGTCGTAAAATACCATGAACTGCATCGAACCGCCATTACACTCTTTTTCGCACTTCTTATTTTTTTCGCCTTGCCATTCGACGCTGGGGGCTTTTTCTTCGTCGTGACGGCGACTTTCGTCGAGATCACTAATGTTTGCATATGTACATCATATGTCGATCCGTTACAACCTTGCGTCGTTTTCTTAGCTTTCTTTAATTCAACTTTTTTTTGTACCTACGTGTGTGTTATCCTGGTGTTTTGTTTTGTATAGTACTATCGAAGTATTTATATATTTATAAATATATAATGGAGCAAGTATAAGAACGTGTACGATTATAAGAGTATACACTTAAATATGTACAAAAAGGACGATTTGGTTTCTTGTTCAAGCGATAGAAAAATTCTACTTTGAATTAAAAAAAAAACTCGACTGAGTTTAAATCAGTTCGCGCGATTCGCAATTAATATAAATGCATTTCAATAAGAATCGTCCTTTTTCTTCTCGTTCGCTGGAAAATGGAAAGAGCTTGCGATTCTTTAAATACACCTTTCAAATGTACAACTCTATTAAAAAAAAGAAGCGCGCTAAAAAACGTTCATTAAAGTCTTTCACTTTACAACTTAAATCCTACTTTTCCCCGGTGAAACACGCGGTAAAGCATCAGTAGCGGAGACTCGAAAGAAGTAATCGCCCGTTAACGAGTCCCTCTTTCCCTCGCGAATCGCAAAGCAGCTTTTTCCATCTTTGTCGCGCGCGCGTGCTCGGGGTGTGGGGGTAAACGCGAGCACCTCGTTATACTTTAGCGAGCGTCGCAACCTGTACGCGTATAATAGGCGTCGGCCGCGCCTGCTTTCTCTCTGTCGTTTCCTCGCCCGCGGAGACCCGAGGAATCGCGGAAGATCAACTTCGCGCGCGAGCTTTTATTAGTTTCGGTCCATCTCGGCGGCTCAAAGAGCCACGGCCCTGGGAATCCCTTTGAGAAATGGAGATTCCGCGGAGGCGCTTGGATTACTTCGAGAATCCCAATCGCGCGCGGCTCTTTTGCGCTCGGCCGAGCATTCCTCCGCGGAGCCATTGCGTTTATTACGACGGTGCGGGGCTTTCGCTAGTGTCGGCTTTCGAATTTTCCGCCTCGACTTCGCTGAGTAAATCGATCGGCGAAATGCGACCTCCCTAGTTTTCAAAGTGAATTTAACGGGAGTTATTGCATCGGGAATTGGTTGAGCTACGAGTGTAGACGATATTCAATATTATATTTTGAAATTAAATTCTACTGAGGAAGGTCTGATATCAAGTTAAGTTAAAATCTTGCAAGGTTTCTTCAATCTTAGCGATACCATTAAACGATGGTACTTTTCAGAGGTAAAATAAAGACGAAGAGAGAAAGCACGCGGACGCAACGGAGGAACAAAAATGTGACTCCACAATATTCGGGTACCTAGAATCTTCAACGATCATTAGATAAATATATAAAAAACCAACATACACTGAAAAAGGTAATCCTAAATGCGATTAAACATGTAATTGTCGCGTACCAATAACACATTTAATTCCTTTAGGCATTCATATCGACACAATGCATAGATATTCATCATAGATATTCATCATATAATAATTGACTTGGCAGGACATAAATCGAAGCATAGAAAATACATATATACACAAAAATGTAAAAAAGCATGTCAATTGCGGTTGAAGATCGTCCGTCGCGAGCTTTGGAATTTTCAGTGTACGTTCCACATTGAATACAAAAATCGTAAAGTACGGTAAAAAAAGGATCGAGGAAGTGATTCTCATGAAGAAAAGTTAGCCCATTGTGGAATCAACGATAACGTGTGATTCGTGTTACGGGGTAAAGAGGCGAGAGACAGTCGTCACGGGGACGTGGTAACGTGGATTGCCCGACGAGGTAAAACGATTAAACGGCAAGATGCGCGCCTGTCTCTCAGCCTCAGTGGGCCGAGTTGTCCAGGACGACTTCGGGGTGCCGGTAGACTGAGTACCTTGCCGGCAGTACGATGGCCTCGAGTTCCGCTGCCAGGTGTCTGCGAATCATGTGCTTCGCCGGCGGGATGCCAAGGGCTGTTGCCATCGTGTCGCCCGTGAACGACGGCTCCAGGACCACCAGGGCTCCGTGAACTCCAGAGTCTATATACAAAGCAGAAACGATTAAAAATTCGCAATAAGTACCTACAATTAAATGTAGAAATGCGATGTAATTTTTATTCCTTTGAATATAGCTTTTTATTGAATTACTTATTGATTTCTCTTCACTATTTGATACTTTCTGTGATTAATAGAGATTCAAACTAATTTTTCATGAGTAATGTAAATTTTATTACAAAACAAAATAAGATCTACATTACCTTTTAGATTATCAGCATACTCAGCAAGATCGATATTTCTTGCCCACCTAATAAACCTTTGGTTAGTCCAAACAAGTGGATCGGCATCCACATTTTCGCAATTGTGTCTTCGCACCGCAAGTGCCTATAAACACACCCATAAAAAATAATCTCACAAGAAACAAAAATAAAAAGAATAATTCCAATAATTAATAAAATAAATTATAAGTTACATCCATACAATGCAATGTAATAGTCTATCATTTAGACTAAGAAGAACCTGGAATACCCAAACGGCGATTTATTGCTTAGTCATTTAAAAAATAAATGAAGTGTAAATTACGTACATATATTTAACATACTTACAAGTTTACATTTACATCAAATTTAGCAATTATGTTTTTAATGGGTAACTCCCGTTAAAGTAAAACGAAATAGTACCTGTCGATCATAATTGAGCATGCGAAGCAGATTGATGCCGTGCACTATGCTGGCTTGGTGGAAGTTGCGAGTGACGCCGAGAAGCTTCTGCAGCTCCTTCTTGTTAAGGTGGTCGAGCATCCGCGCGTCGACCATATTCGTGGCGAAGCTCTCGGCGTACTGGGCGAGCCCAAGGTCCGGCAGCCACTCGGAGCTCACCCAAGTGTGCCCCAGCTGCGCTATGCAGGGATAGCGTACAAGGTTCGGGTGACGGTGCTCCTCGATCGCCAGCCGCAGCTTCTTGCGGTGCAGCGGGTGCGTCACGCCCAGACCCGCCTCCAGTTCCGCGTCGCTCAGCTCCAGAAGTACCTAAAGTGTCAAGTAACTTAGTGTTATGCAATCCATCGATTTTTATAATAAAGAATTTTCTTGCCATTATTATATGCACTTGAGTAATTTATAAATGGAATTAATTATTTTAGGGAGACCACGGTTAATTATTTAATCGAAAGAACTTTTTTTGAATGAATTCATAATTGCGGCTGATCCTCTTTGGGAATAATTTCATTCTACTCTTTAGATATTTTATTTTTTTGATTGGAAATTTAATGCATTTTGTATAACAGTTATTGTTTCATCGTAACCGTTCGAGTTGTGAGTCACGGCCGCGAGAGATAGCTTTTGTTTTATCGCGCGGTTTAGGGCCT
>JAXIUT010000009.1:29467565-29480714 GCA_035586675.1 Eurytoma californica | reverse complement strand
TATTCAACCCTTCCACCATCCTTTCAACCATCGAAAAGCGAAGATTCGACCAAGAAGGACGGATTTTCGACGTAACAGTTATACAATGTTATTAATATGATTATTCTCACAACAGAATTTATAGCAGGTCGCACACCGTTTCCACGAAAATTCAAATTATAAATGATTAATCTTCCGATAATTCATTTTATTTTAAAATCTGTAATAACGTTAAAAATAAAGTTAAATGTATTCTATAAGGGAATTTGAATATAAATCTATAAATTTAATATAATAATCTATAAATTGAACAAAAATAAAAGAGGACTTCATATCATATCTCTAAAATTTATTGAGATTTAATAAACAAATAATTTATGATATAAAATATAAAAAAAAATAGTACAAGAATAAAATGATCATTATAAATAGTATGTTCTGAGGATTCTACAAATCTCTATTTTTGTTTTTTAACTCGGTATAAAAATTTTTACATTTTTAGCCACAATAAAATATTAGCGCTAAACAAATAATTTCTACGTCATTACACTATCCACCGTATTACGAAACATTAAACAATTTTAACAATTTCTGCAGTACGAAACGGAGAAACGATCATCCCCACCTCTCAAGAATGTTCCAATAATCTAGGTAAAGGGGTAAAACAATGGAGCCAAAATACCTTGCCGGACTTGACGTTCTCGGCGCATCGCGGCCCGTACTGGGGCATGCCGAGGGCGACCTCGAGCCAGGCGAGGACGGTGGGTGCGCGCCAGCGCTCCATGGGCACGGAGGCGGCCTCGCGCAGCAGTCTCAGCTTCTCGGCGTAGCCCTCCTCGGTGAGGGGCGACCAGGAGCGGTAGGGGTCGAAGGCCTCGGGCGGCCCGTCCCCGGCGCCGCCGCCGACGCCGCCGACGCCGAGCGAGCCGCCGGAACCGCTCGTCGCCTTCCGGTGCCGGTTGCGCGCGAACACCCTGCCACAAAAGAGACCCGAGCCTTACACAATGCCGCCGTCGCCGCGACAATCGATCGGAATCGGCCTTTCAACGGAGTGCCGACGACTAGAATCCGCGAGGAATGGGTAGAAAGGGAGGAGTCGTTCCCGTAGTGTAAGGGTGCTGAAGGAGAGGGACAAGTTGTGAGTGGGTTGCAGTTTGCGGTCCTAGTTTTCTTTTTTGTTACGACTTGGAGGTGTTGATGGATGAGAAGTTATTTTAGTCTTGAGAAGCAAAAATGGCATTGGATGAATTTGAAAACTTTTGTTTTTAATAATTTTCTAAAAAGAATAAAGTCTGATTAGTTAGTATTTAAACGAAATCACTGTATTCGAAATTTGAATAAAAAATATATAAATTATCAAGAATGTAATATATAAAATAGGAAGAAAAATTTTTTGAAAGGCCGCTTCTCGATATTTGTGTGAAGGAATTGCGCAACTTACCTTGATATGGATCCCCAAGTACCTCCACGTGTCGCTGATGACCTGGAGTGCACGGTCTGGGGTACGAGGGGTACGTTCGGCTGTTTCCCGCACAGTCGCTTCGGCTGCTCGGCATCCAGCGGACTCGACAGCTGCTCCACCGAGCGCGACAGCGCCGAATTGTCCATAGACCTCGAGAAAGCATTCAGCGGCGAGAGCGTCGGGCTGCAGTCTTTCGGTGTAGTCGCTGCGAAACAAAAAATCCAGGGCTACCTCAATTTTTGTTACTATTTAAACTCCGCCATTTTTTAGGGACGAGTTTGTCAATTCAGTTTGTGACTTGTCGTTTTTTTTCTTGTCGACGCTCGCGGATGACACCAACATTGCACCATAAAGAACACACATTTTTTTTCTCAATTTTTCGAATAATTTTATCAAGTGCTGTATTTTGAGTGTTTTTTTTTCGGCATGCCACATGCAAAGGTTTACGTGATTTTTACATACAATGCATTTTGGTAGCGCTGGTTCGGTAAGACAAATTAATCTTCTGAATAATAGCTTGTACATACACTGATGAGGTAAGGGAAAGAATAGAGTTGATATAGTGGCTAATTTTTTACATACCGAAAAAAGTTTCAGAAACGATTAATTTTTCACTCCTTCCAAAGCTACACACATTAATCGCGAATCATTAAAATAATAAACAAAAATAGTAACTAAATAAATTCTCCCTCGCCTCTGAAACTCGTTCATTCTGTATGTAAAAAAGAAAAAGGAGCGGTGTATCCAGGACGGATACTATCGGCTGAAACGCGCAGTAGTGATAAGTTCGCGGTGGAAAAAGGTGGATGGGTTGAAGGTCGAAGGGAGGAAATAAGCGACGACGCAGATAGACAGACAGACAAACATAAATAGACGGCGGGGGCACGTACGCGCGCCAGCGAACCCGCGTGTGCGTGCACCCGAGGAGGACTTACATTGGTACACGTGGTGCGGCGCTACCGAAGAGACCAGGGAGATGCTGTCCATGTCGAGGCCGCTCCCCTCGACCGTGATCGTCGGCGTGCCTGCGAGGTCACACACTATCATCGCCAATGATCCCCACTCGACTTTCACCCTCCCCCCTCTCACCCACCCCCTCATTCGCTTGTTTCCGCCTCGTGACCTCTCGTCCGCTTGTGCGACGCCCTCTTTCTCTTTCGTTTGAATTGTCGAGGGAGAAAATTAACCCTCCGGCGCTCTCGGATCTGAATGAGTCCAGAGGATATGTTTTCTTGTGTTTCAACATCCACTCGAGGCGAAGTTTCTTTCGAGGATTTTAAATGTCGGAAAAATTCTTACCGCATTGTTCTTTTCAGTGAAAAAGTTTCTTTTTTTTCCATTCCATTTAAAATGAAGTTTTTTTGATGAATGGATGGCTGATTTTTAGAAAACATTTCCTCTGCAGTATCTTTTATGAAGTTTGAATGTCATAAATGTTAGCATTTAAAAAATTTGGTATTTCTTATTCCAATCGTTCTTTTTCAACCGCAATGTGTTCTTTATGTTGCCCCTCTATTCTCATGATCGACTCGCTCGGGTTCGATCGAACGGAGCGGGCTTTGTTGTCGTGTTTTTACTTCTGGCATGCTCATAACGTGTCTTTGTCGGTGTTGTCAGTGCTACAATGTGAATTGTGTTTTCTTTTGTCTTTGAAAGGGTCAAACTATCTATCATCTAGCAAACTAGTCAATTTCATGTGACGTGAACTTTAGTAATTAGAGAAGCATGCACTTCTAATAAGGGCGCTTAAAAATACAATTTGTTGAATGATGGATTAAACGATTACATTTCATATGAATATTCAGTTGTGAACATTCAGATGCACACTAGCAGATAAATTATCAATCAAAATCAAATCATGGAAATTATAATAACATTCCAACGGCAAGGGAGAAATTTGATATCGATGGATTTTTAAAACTTCATAATATATGAATCTTGTTTCAAAGTTGACGTGGCAAGGCGTGAGTTTAAATTTGCGACTGATACGGTAGTTAATCTTCCTGCCGAAATAATATCATTAACGTTCAAATTGCCTGGAGGAAAATTAACTTCGAACTACCGACCGAAGGCAACTTACATACGCTGCAAGATATCAAAGTAGTTACTCAACTTTCCTCGAATATTACTTCCACGAATGAGATTCGTAAATCCATCGCGTTCTAAGTAATTTTTACAACATTATTACAAAAATTGTTCAATAAAGTGTATCAAACAGACTTTCCGTTATTCTCTTATATAAATTCTTATAACTTCGTTCTAAAGCGATCGTACGATTTCGCAAGAGCGCAACATTTTCCCTTTATCGGAAAAATAATAATCAAAGGATCAAAACAACATCACGAGTTACGACGTCTCTATACCCGCCAGACGAGCTTATTTCCTTTCTTTAAAAGAAAATCCTTGCCTCCAACCTTAAACATCCGACAAACAAAGAAATGCCCGATCAATAAAGCCACCCACGTTGCAGCAAGACAAACCGCTCCCTCGCGAACCAGAGATCGAATCCCGCGGTATATCCTCGATATCAAGAAATCCTCGGATCTCTCACCGTCGGTCGTAGAATCGGACAGATTGCCGCCGATGCTGGTGGCGCCTCCGCTCTCGCGGTCGCTGGATCCGCGCACACCGCTGTCGGCGCTGCAGCTGCCACGGTCGCCGGCCTGGCCCGTGCCGCCGGTGACGACTCCCAGGGGCACCGCGCTGCCCACCACCACCAGCTCACTCGCCGAGCCGTGGGCGCCCGTCGACTGCTGGCCGGCGGCCTGCAGCTGGCCCAGGAGGCCGCCGGCGATGCTGCCGCCACCGCCGCCGCCGCTGCTGCTGCCCGCGCCCGGCGTCGCCGCGCCGTTCACGCTGCCGCGCGGGAACGACACCAGGGACTCCTGGTCGCTCAGGCACACGCTGCCTCCGCGCTCCACCAGTTGACGCTGGAGCTGCGATAAGCAAAGGGTGATCAAATCAATAGATAAACTAAATATCTGTACATTCTCAGAAAAAAACATTTTTTTAGGATAAAAAACGAGATTTTTCGGAGTAAAAATGAAATATTGAAGAGTTAGGTGGCGCGAGCAATATTTTCAAGCGTTTTCAGTTATTTGTAGGAGTGTAAATTTTTCGAAAAATAACTTTGTGTACTGCGTTGGGCATTCAACTAAAAAGCTGCAGAGAATATTGGAACATCCTACATATTTAACCACATCTATTTTCTGTAAACTTTATGTATGAATTTTGTTGTTATTGCAAAATATCAGCTTGCTTGAAAAATTAGATAAAATTATATATAAATTTTTAAAAAAATTTGAAAAACCTAAATGGTGTATGTCTAAACCAGTACGTTCCGATAAGAGAAAAAAGATGTAATACAAGTTTTTATCAATTGCAGTTATTCAGGTATCACTTTTAGGCCTGACTGCACGAATAATCAATTGACGCAGCTGAAATAAATTATATAATTAGGCTAGATAGTTAAAGTATTCGATGCTAAATTGCCAGGCCAACAGCGATTTCGTATTCATTACTTAATTATGCTGCTGCCGTTTGTATAATCAATTGTCGAGCTCGTTGTTAGAACACTCGTAATCACTTCTTAAATATTTCATGATGCATCAGACATTTTAATGACAATTTATTTATCTTCTGATCATATCCAAATAATTTGAAACCAACCTAACTGAAAATTCGTTCATCAAAAAATTTATTATGAGAAGAATCAACAGTGTCGATTACTTTTATCCGACAAAGTGAAGAGCCATTATTTTATTTCTCGATCGAACGGTTTAAGCAGAGTATGCTCACCTCCTTGATGGTGGCGTGTGCGTGCGCGAGGGCGGCCTCCTTATCGGCGAGGTTGGCCGCGAGGGTGAGGCTGCGGTCGGCCTCGTCGCGGGCCGCCCTCAGTAGGCTCCAGCGCTCACGCTCCCGCTCCATCTCACGCTCCTCAGTGCTCGCGCCCGGCTGCTGCATGCGCCCCAGGCTCGCCTCGCTCTCTCGCATTCGCTGTGAATAATAAATTAGCGATTAATTTTTTTTAATAAAACTTCTTACCAATCTGTATATTTGGTGGATAAATGAATTGCTGTCGGTTAAGTCCGATATTTTTTTTTTTTATTCTATAGAGATTTCGTTATCGTCTGGTGTATACCCATTCAATTTTCTTTTCAAGAGAGTAAATTGAAAACGAAAATAAAAATTGGCAGGGTTTTCATTCTAAAAAATTTGAAAGTTCAAAAAGTTGAAATTTGTTTACGCACGATGAATAGTAGTTCAATTTGCCCTAACAAGGAATACTTTTAAAATAAACAAATAACTCGGTGTCTAAATCGATAAAAAATTTTATTCCAGCTCATGTTAATTTTAAATTCAAGCTAAGCTATAATATGATTATTTCGAAACGATCCGGATGTTTGCTGCTTAGCATTCCAACCAAGTCCAAACGATATCTTCAATATAGATGGAAATTCACAATCATGAATATTAACTTTGCTTACATAAAAGAGTAACGCAAAGCTACTCGTATGCATCTTTCTCATCTCTCCCAAAATATCTAGGTCGATTAATTCTCGATCGATTATTCCAACTCCTAAGCATCGAGGACCTACATTCAGCATCGATATTACATCCCTTCGTCGAGGCGCGTATAATAACGGAGTCTACCTACACAATCTTCGAAGAAAAATTGAGCGTCGATCGAAACTACAAAGGAGCACCGCGTCACGACAGCATGAGACATTATGAACTCCCGCTGTTCCCCCGCTTCGCGAATTTCCATCTACGTCCTCCGCCCACGACTCCGCAGGCGCGCCCCTCCCTCAATCCCGTTAAGACTCGTCTCGACGTGGCGAGGATTGCCTCCCTTCTTGGATCTTCGAACGACACAAAACGACTCCCTTCTATTTAGTTAACCTAAGGGAAAACTTGTCTGTTTGACGGAATCGTTAAGGAACTGGTGGATCTCTGGTCGGATTTATCGGAGCTCTAATATTTGCCTCTCGGGCTTTTATATTATTGACCTTGAGGTTGGAATATTCAGCTTTGTGCTTGTTTCGTTTGATGATTCACCGGTTCTCGGTGGATATAGGGAAATTTATATCCGACATAAAAGACGTACACGTGGATTTTATTTAAGTGGTGCAAACCTAAAGATTTGATTCATAGAAAATATCTTGACTTTGCTGTCAGAAAATATCGGAGAATAAAATACCCATACGGTATAGTATTATTTTACTATTCAATTTAATCGGTAAAATTAATTAATAAAACTCGCAAGTTAAATATATAAATCCAGAGCACATTTAAAAAATTAAACTACTCTCAAGCAGCGAAAATTATTTTCATCTCCAATTTGGGCCATCAACTAATTCAAACTAAAATTAAAAGCTTCATTAGTCGGCTTAACGTACGATTTAACTTAATCCGCCGAAATTACGTTAACCCCAGTTGTTTTTCTCACACGAGTTATTCCGGTAGTTCGGAAAACATCCGTCGATCCAACAAGTTCTACGGTGAATAAAAGGAAGTAGGTCACCCTTCCCTCCGCTTGCTGGGCTCAAAATATTTATCGCGTACAACCAAGGACTCCGCAATACCCTCCGCAAGGTCTCTGCAGGAACATCAATCGACCTCTTCCGAGGGGAGAGAAAGCAATGACGCAACACCGAGCGATAATCCAGCGCGCGATTCACGAGGCGCGTCGTGAAAATTTCAGCCGGAGTCGCGAAATCGGCCTCCGTGCATAATTAATCGTCGGCGGGGTGGGGGTGGGGGGAGGAAAAAAGAGCCGCGCGACGGAAGGTGATGCGGGAAGTTCGCAAGCGACGGGAAATTGACGGGGCGCTTTATCGCTGGAAAGTCCTCTCGCCTCACCCCCGTCCGCCCCCACCGACGGCTGCCGGGGATATCGCGCGAGACTCGTCTGCCGGTCGTTCGCTCTCTGAAGTTGCTTGGAGTTGACAGGGCCTTTCAGAGCCTATCACGGGCCGTTTCATCGGCGCCCCCGGACGCTCCTGTCGCAATCAGGAAGACCCGATGGGAGACAGCTCCTTTCGGCGGAGACTTGCGGAACCGGTCACTTTTACCGGATTTCCCCGTGGAATTTCGGAAATCCGAGATATTTCTTTCGTTGCATTTTCTTATTCTTCCTTTTTGAAGACTATTTCGAGATCTAACTTCCTTTTGTATGTAAGAAAATTTGTATGCTTTAGCCATGCATGTCAATACAGTAATTTTTTACAGGAACTTTCTTCCCACACATACCTACAATTAACAAAACCAGAAAATAATTCTAAGAAAAAAATGAAAGAAAGGACAATTTATAAAGGAACCTAGGCCCACCTGTTCGTAATTGCGTATGAAATCCCTGAGCTCGCGCTCCTTGTCCTCGAGGGTGCCGTAGAGCGCCTTCATCTGGTGCAGCAGGTCGAACTTCTCGGCGCGCAGTTTTTTGCGATCGGCCTTGAGGGACTGCACGGTTTCGCGGCAGTGCTGCAGCTCCATCTCGAGGGCGACGTAGCGCGCCTCGTCTTCGATGACGGCATCGTCGGCGCCGACCTCGCCGCGGGCCGCGCCGCTCAGCAGGAGCCGGCGCAGCCGTGCCACCTCCGCTACCAGCCGCTCATTTTCCAGTCGCAGCCTGCGCGTGGACGCCAGCTCCATGCCGTGGCCGCCGCCGCCGTGCAGGTTCGATAGCCGCGAAGCCACCACTGGGTCACCTAATCCTAAAAACAATTGTATTTACAAGTTAATGGGTCGATTAGCCTTTTCATTAATTTAGTAATTTTATTAGTATAATTATAAAATAGTATGTACACACTTGCATTCGATGGATGAACTACAAGTAAATCGAATCTAATCAAAACAAATACTATTATAAATAATGTAAAGAAGTATAATGAATATGAAATTATTAAATTAAACTAAATTTAACTTTCAAGTTTTAACGATTGAGTTTTAAAATGTTTGGCTGACAATCAAAGTCGGACTGTCTGTTTCTACTTTTCTATATTTAAATCAATCTTTTATAATTTATATATAGTTTCCATCACTTAGATTAAATGAAATGTTTCTTCATAAATCAGATGTCAATCTAATTAACGATCTTCTAAAAATTACAATAGGCAATTTTAATATTCTCGCAGACTGATACTGTCGAAAAAGTTATAATAATATCTTACAAAATTAACTATACATATAACGCTTCTAGAAAATTTTCCTTTTTCTTGGAACTTAAGCAATATTCCTACAGAGTCACAAACTAAAAGGAAAGGCTCACGTCGAAATGATCCGGGAGAGCAGGGCCTGCTACTGGGCGCAGGCCCGGGTGGCTCGTTGTCCTCGTCGGTTCTCACGTCGCCGTCGACGAAGTCCTTGAGCTCGTCGGGGGCCTCCTTGACGAGGGGCCGCGGCGGCACCGGGTCGAGCAGTCCGCGCGTCGTCGTGATGCGCAGCCGCTCGTGGCTCGAGCGCTCGCTTCCGCCGCGCAGGAAGGGCCGCGGACCCACGGGGCTCGCGCTGCCCGAGCGCGAGTCCACGCTGCCCCCCGAGCCGCCCAGCCGCGTCTTCTCCAGGGCCGGGGCGCACGGCCTCCGGCCGCTCGTCTTGTCGATGGGACTCGCACACGGGGAGCCGTTGCATCTTTCTGCAATTAGCGTACATTTTTCTTTTGAGTTTTGTGGTTTTTTGTATACATTTATTTATTTATTATTGAAGGAATATATTGCTTAATACGAAAGTACGGAATATCTAGATTGACTAAAAAATAAATACAATAACAAGTAGAATATAAAAGTATCGAACAGAAGACTTAAAGGCATTAAGCAGTCGATTCCTCTGATGTGCAGAGGAAGATAAAATTTCATTACAGTTTCTAGTAGAGTAAAATTTAACATGAGATTGGAATAATTTATGTCCTGAACAACTCGAAAATTTCTTAAACAAAATCGAAAATAGTCGTGAAGGTTTTTACATTCGCATAAGTGATTATTTAATATTTTAAAAGTAATAACACTACACCATGACAATAGTGAAATGATTTTAAGCTTTTCAACCTCAAAGAGAAAGGAACTTTTGTACAATCATGATTATTTTTTATGAGTTGTGTAATAAATTGATTTGGACCTTTCATATTTTTACTACGTATTTTTATAGCTGTCATACTTTGTACGAGAAAGTATCTCGAATAAACTCCTTTTTACGTTCTTCTTCCTCGTGTCAAGTGGAGTAGGCAAGGGTACGGTCAGACCATAATTACTTTACTTTTACTACATCTGTCACATTAATATAAATTTTTACAACCTTTGCAGTATAACATCACTCCTAAAATGAGATATTCACAGAATAAATAAAAAAAGCGGACATAAATCCAAAAACAATCTAAAAAAGCTCTAAACCAAAAAAGTTTATCAATAAAGCAAAAAGCCGTATAAAACAGCTGACTCACCGATGGGACTGGTCCTCCGGTCGCCGGGGCTGTTAGCGTCGCGCCTGTCGACGGGGCTGCACCGCTTGTCGACGGGGCTGACGCTCTTGTCGCTGAGCGAGCTCCTCTTGTCGACGGGGCTGCTGGCGCTGCTCAGCCGCTTGCCCACGGCCTCGTCGCTCTGCAGCAGGTGGTGGCCGGACTCGCGGGGGCTGCCGAGCTCCGGGCCGCTCGACGAGTTCTGCCCGGGCGCGGCGCAGCTGCTGCTCGACGGCGTCGACGCGCTGGTCGTGCCGCTGCTCGTCGTGCTGCTGGCGCTGCTGCTGTTGCCGCCGCCGCCGCCGCCGCCGCCGCCCCCGCCGCCGCCGCTGCTGTTGCTGTGCAGGCTGCTCGTGTTGTTGTTGTTGTTGTTGTTGAGGCTGAGGCCGCCGCCGCCGCGGGACAGGGCCCCGCAGTCGGGCCGCGACTTGTCCAGCTCGCCGCTGTCAAGCCGCAGGCCCGCTCCCGTGTTCTCCTCCACCATTATGCGCAGCTTCGCCTGGAAAACAAAAAGTACGATCCGTTAATTACTTCTTTTACTTCTTGCACTTTTGTTTTTAGTGGTTATTAGGAATCAATGTCCTTTATTATCTGGAGTAAGCGAATGTTTTGTTTTTAATTCTCTTGTAATTTATTTATTTATTTGATTTATTTTGTTAATTTTATTTATTAGTATTGTACGACATAGTAATATTATGTAATGCGTAGGATCAAATTTAATGTTGCTCGTATGGTTAAAAAAAAATAGATGTTGTACACTGTCCGGAAATCTGCTGAAATGACGCATTAGATTTTCATTAAGAATCAATCCAAATGCTTCGACAAGTGAAACGGAAGTAACCGAATTATTTCCCGGACATACTTTTTTTGCTACGTTAGGGATCGCAAATTGACCTATATCATGAAAATCTCATGGAACGCTCTTTTTTTAAAATCAAACTCTCATGCCAATCGATAGTGGAAAAATAAAACTCGAATAAATTTCAAGTACCCACTGTATCTTAAGAAACTCTTCGGCAAACTAAAGACACTTTACGATGCAGACACAGCGGGAATCCAGCGCCTCCGAGTGTATTCCCCGGCGAAGGCCGCCGAGCAAATCAAACAAAGCCAGGGAAGGGGGATAAGAGGATCGCGAATGCGCGACTGATCGAAGGGGCTGCGACGGTAGTCGTCGGCCCGATCAAACAAACTCCGCGCCGAAGGATTGCGCGGGGGCCACTCGAATATCGCAAACGGCAATCTCCCCCGGAGCCGGAAGTCGCGCAGCTCTGGCCGCCTTCCAAAGGCGCGCGAACTTGTTGCTGCGCGCCGGGACGATTTTTCCGACAAAGAAGGCGACCCTCCGCGTCAGCCAGCGCGGACGAGAAAATATTGCGCCCGCTGAATAATACATCCGACGAGTCCGAGGCAAGTGTTACTTTAATCCCGGCGCCTTCCCTTTTTACTGCAGTCCGAAATTTAAGCTACGCGAAATTGATGTTGCTCAAAGATTCACCGCAAAGTTGATACGAGTTCCGGCCTCTAATCTTTCATCCGGCCGTGAAAATCGCGCGAACGAACGATATACAGGCGCCTGGGGCGGTGGGCCAAAAAAAAACGGGAGCGCGCGAAATTTAAAACGAGCGTAAAATCCGAGCGGCGCGGAGGGCAATTACGTCGGTTGCGCGGCGGGCCGATGGATTCTCGAGTGGACCCCCGGCGGTGCGTCGGGCAACTCGCGCACTCGCGAAATTGCAACAACGGGCCAGACAATCGGCCAGTCACGTACCCGTTTCGGCTCGCAGAAATTTCGGATTAATAACACGGGAGTCGAGGAGCCACTCGCAGGAAGTTCCCGTTAACTTCGTAAACCGACTTGCAGACGGCCCTAAGCTCTTGCAAGCTCCACTTCACACCACTCGACTCTATACCTCCCCGGGCACTCCCTCGCCCAGGAGACTATCTCTCCTACCGCCCGCGACACGTGTGCACCTCCTCTTTTTCTCGTTGGCCGACGTGATGAGAAACCCCGGCGTAATTATGTCGGACGAGTGGTCTGGTCGTAATTTTTTTTTACTTCATAGACTCGCTGCGTTTTTTATTGGGCCGTTAATTGAGACAATGATGTGATATTTTTAATCAGAGGTAAGGTAAGTTAAGAATACAAAGTTGATGTTATGAAGTTACATTTTATAGCAGTTTTGTAACGAGGCATTTTCCATTTGCTGCGGTTAGTTAGGTATATGATGAAAAAATTAAGTACTGCCAGCAAATTCACGTGACAGAGAGATTCAAAAGGATTCTAAAATTTAAATTTGCAATTTAATCAGGATCTGTATTAAAGTAAGTTGGTACGTAAAATGTTGTTACTCGAATAGAAGACGCGCATTATATAGATAAAATTTAAAAGCTGACTCATTTCTCTTTTGACGTATTATTAAAGAAAGTAGAATATGTAATGAATAATTTTAATGGAAAAAGCTTTTTGTGAAAAAGGGGCAAGGCAAATATTTTTAAAATCCTTTGCCAACATAATGTATTCCGTCATATTTCAGGGATGACATTTTGCATAAAAGACCGTTGTGAAATTATAATTTTTAATATGAAATTTTCATTTTTCGAAAAATGAGAAACTCTTGTTAACTTCAGCTTACTTTTTCTATTATGCACAGTGAAAAAATTTGTACTTTGTGCTATATGAAATTACGCAGATTTTAATAACCGCCTTCTTTCTAAATTTATTTTCTCAAATTTTTAGTGTGGATTTAATGCACATGTTATAAGTACCTTTATTCAAATAGAAAAGCATAAATGCGTTCATACCGCGCCTAAAGTGGCAACACCATGCAACGAGTATAGCGTCAGAAGATGAGCGTTACGACTCGTGAGGAACCGCGAACGTAAACACGTAATGAGAGTAAGGGAGGAACGGAACCATGATTACCGAAATTAGCCGAACTTTGAGCGAAGATAGTCGAGGGACGAAGCGGCACTTCAGAGCCCCTGTGTAAAATATGCAATTTTAATCAACGAGATGGATAAAACTACTTTTAAGGGGCTAATCATTTCAGTGTCCTCCCAACATTCTTACTATTTTAACGTAAATTAGGAAATTTTCACGTAACCCTCTTGAGATCGTATAAAACCTTAGTTCGACTACTCATTAAAGGCAAAAGTGGCGACGAGAAGAAGAACAGTCAGATCAACAGTCCGTCAAGCGTGTCGCTAATCCAGTCGCGATCTCCTTTTCGCGGGCGCAGGTGGTCCATAA
>JAXIUT010000009.1:29432586-29462139 GCA_035586675.1 Eurytoma californica | reverse complement strand
ATGCCGCTTTGCATTTATGTCCTACATCTTAAGAAATTTTCAACAGCGCGAATATAAACGGAACGGGCGCACGCGCCAGCTGCATACGTAACGTCCGCATTCCGCACGCAAAATTTAGCAAGGAGGCGCGGTAGATGCTCGCGCACGCGCCGCCAAAAGCGAGCAGTCGAGGGTATGCGTGGGCAAGAAAGACGACGACTGAGAGAGAGAGAGAGAGAGAGAGAGAGAGAGCCGGCAGTTCGAAAAAAGCCGGGGGGGAGTCGCGCTCGCGCGCGTGGAAGCGAGAGTGAAGGTGGTACACGCGCGCACGGGGCAAGTCCGCCCTGGGGATGAAGCGCGGGGGGGTGGAAGCGGCGCCTCTCTCGCTCGCTCGCTCGCACTCGCCCCAGGGGCGGAACTGCGGAGGGTGAAAGCGGCTGGGGCGCTGGAGGGGGGAGAGCGGCAGGATGGCCGCGGATCAATACTCTCGGGCGCGCACGCGGAAAGAGACGCAGGGAGAGAAGAGTGAGAGAAAGAGAGAGCGAGAGAGAGAGAGAGAGAGAGAGAGAGAGAGAGAGAGAGAGCGACCTCGGTCAAAACCCATTTATGGGTTTTTCTGGCCGGCGCTGGACGACGACAAAAAGCCCCCCGATGACCCGAGCTTGACCGGGCTCTTAATCTTCGGATACATTAAACAATGCCAGCGTGTTTCAGCAATAATGGATGATACGAGGAGAATGAACTAAGCAAAATTTTTCGCTTTTTTTTCTTGCGGACTAGATGGAAGAATTTGAGTGAACGAAGGTGGGGTACAATGCGTCGTTTGCCTTAGTAGTAGTTTGAAAAATTATCGATATATGACTTCATATACAATACATCATCAGTATCATTTGAAATAATGATTACTTGAAAATCATTCAACCAAATTTTTTAGTTTCAAATGATTTGATTAAAAAATGTTTCTTAAGAAACAAAAAACAAATCATAGAATTTTCTATTTCAGAAGTAAAAGTTTTATTGCGTTTCATTACCTCTGCATAAGTGCGTTCTGATCTAAAATACTCTCGAGACCCATCGAATCTCAAAGACTCCATTTCTCAAAACTCCGAAACTTGCTCGAGTCTTCGGGAAACGAGCGCGGGTCGGGAAACAATCGCCGGTAAAAAGAAAAACGAACGAGCGGGAACAGAGCGATAGCGGGAGAAAGGCTCCCCGGCAAAGAGGGAATAATTGAAAAAAGGGAGGTAAATGTAGAGGATACGCCGTGGGCTTCCCCTTTCTCTCTTCTTTTTTTCACTTTAAGCCCTCGGCGCGCGGGCACAAAGTGTACGTAACCGCGGGAATTCTAATTAAGGATTTCGCCTCCTTGAATAACAAAGCGAAGGCCGACCGAAAGAAAGTGCGCGCGCGACGTGATACGCACAGCCGGCGATTCCCGACTCATCTGCATAATTTCCCGTGATATCCCCGGGCTTTGACGGGGCCCCCGGATCGCCCGGAATTCCCTCCCGCTATATGTATAACCCGGCCGCCGCGTGCCGCCGAGGAAAAATACAATTTGCGCCTTATGAAATTGTTTGAAAACGTCGTTGCGCCTTTTTTCGGCTCGGCTATGCAAATTCCGCGACTGCTTGAATTCGGACGGGGGGCTCCAAAATTCAAAGCTTTATAGCTTGAATATACGATCGGCGCATCTGCATGATATGAGCAGCTTGGAGTTATTAGTTTCGGTAATGTATTTAGTCACGCAGGTAACTTTTATTAATGCGATCACTAGGCGCATAAATTTTTCATTAACGACTTATAAGTTTACGACTGCTAGGGCGTCGCAACCCTTTCGGAGCGACGGTAATTAAGTGCATTACTGCTCGCTGCGATGAAGAATCGTCAATTTCAAAACTCGTATGTCTCTTGGTAAATGACGACCAAAGACGCGCCGGGGTGACACACTTTTTCGAATGGAGCTCGTGGGCCTCGGATTATCGATTCCTTCGGAGTGAACGCGGCTGTTTCTCAGCGCGAGCGCCCGACGCTCACGTGCTTCCCCCTTTTCTCCCCTTGTCACGCAGACATTCTGCTATCGTAATTAATTTTCGAGTGCTATATGAAATTTTTAAGCCCCAAGCGCTCTCCAATTTATTTATCAAGCATTTTGGAAAATCCCGAATTTTGTAAACCATCGGCTTCACTCGTTATTTATTCGCACATAAACAAATAATGAAAACTGGTTTCTACAAACATTTTTCCAAAAAATACAATAACAGTAATTATTTCAAAAGCATGCGATGAAAATACCTGTGCGCAGGTATATCGTGTAAATAAATTTAAATGTAATACACCTATTACTGATGTTATTTGATATTTGCGAGAATGTACAATTTATACTAAAGAATTTCAACATACCAAAGTGAATTCATATATTAAATGCTGTTAAATTTCATTGTGTAAATTAAGGGCAAAATTCACGTTATTTAATACCTGTGCGAAGCAAAATCAAGTAATATTATCCCCAATGCACGAAAGGATTAAAAGCGCCAAAAGAATAATTGCTTTATATGAAACAAATCATTGTCGAAACGGAGAAGCGCCGCGAATATCCTCCGGTCCCCGTCCTCGTAAATTACGCCGGCAGAACTCGCGCAACTTCGGAATTCACGATCTCCATTTTCTCGCTCGGCGATTCCATCGACTCTCGCGGAGAATATAAATCAGCCGGCGGTGCACGGGTCCGCGTCGATACGTGAAAGAAATCATTATTAAAAAAAGGGGGGGCGGGAAGAAAAGGGAGAAGCCGAAGCGAAAAAAAGTATACGAGGGGGAAAATAACGAGGCGGACAATGCGATACTCGCGGCCGGCTACAAAGCGAATTAATTGCTTTTTACAATTCCGCGGTGGGCGCGCGCTGCGCCCGGTCGAACCCGAGTCGATATTCCGCCGAATGGACGCGCCCGGGAGATTTTCAATTTCGGGGCGAAATTGAGTCGGCCGTCTTTCCGAAGCGGCGGGGAGGGGGTCGGCGAAAAAAGGAACTGGGGCGAGCCCCATTTTCGCGCGGCCCGCTCCGTTTTCGCGCGCGCTCTTCGGGACTCGTCGATTAATGACCTTTATACCCCGTCCTTCTTTTTTTTTTCGCTCTCGCTCGTCCTGCTTTGTCGGCGAAATCGAACGGCTGAGCGGCCCTTAATAATGGAACCGAGCGATTTCGGTTACGTAACGCGAGAGCGAGGGAGAGAGAGGAGGACGGGAAAAATATCGGCTGCACCCCCCGACCCGATTAATTGCGATTGCATCAACTATTGCGCTGTAATCTTTTTTTTAAGCTGCGTGCCCCTGTGCATGTACTTTGATTCGACCTGAACGACGGTACCTATATCGTGTTAGGGGTTATCTAACTTTTTGCGTAAATCGAATGGAAATTGCGATTGATATTACGGGGTCGCGGATTTTATCGATATTTCCATTATTTGATTTTTATTTTACACGTGTCATATTATCGCATACAACTACGTCTATTGTAGAATGTTTTAAATGTAATTTCTCTATACATCTAACAAAATAAACTATTACTTTGATGGATGATTGACTGATGTAGGTCATCTATTTTTACTTCGATAAAAATTTAGTCGACAACGTAAATTCTTCAATAACTTTCCGTCAATATAAATTTTATTATTTATTTACAATTATTTATTAATAAATCCATTCCTATTTAATAGTTTTCAGAAAACGTGCGTGAACATAAGATAAAATAGGCAGTAAATCAAGCATGAAAAATATGGAAAATAGCGTAGTGCAGAAAATTGGATTAAATCCACAACACCCGACAGATGTTTTATGAAATTTGGACTAATAAATAAAATCGAAAACAGCCCACATCCTGCAGGCTTCCTCATCCACCACCGGAAGATAACCCCGATCTCTTCATCAATCACCCCCGCAGCTTCTACAAGATCTCCTCCAAACTATTTTCAAGCCATAAATATTAATAAAACACTTGACGATAAATCGACTCGATAAAAACAAAACAAATAGGAATCCGTTCCCCGTAAAAACTCACGGGTGCGCCTCGACATGCCAAATCCCCCTCTAATTAAATTCGATTAATGTGGCGAAAATCAATTCGATCGAATTCTATGCGCTTCGCCGAAAAGATCCCAGTTGCCGGCGGCTGGCAGATGCGCGGGGGAGAAATCACGGGTGTCATTGTCGACGGTTGCCCGCGAAATTGCCCTCCTCAGCCTCAATCAGCGGCCATTGATTCCGTCTGCTGTCCGGCTGGCTCTACGGTCCCGTGACTCTTTCACTCCTCGCCTCTCTCCACCGCGGAAAACCCGGACGATTCTCGCCGGCGAATAAACACTCGACTCCCTTTCATCCCTCAAAGCGCCGTGCGCACTTGATTTTTTTTTCGCGGTTATATTTTTTCATTACTCCGTCGTTTTCCCGCATGTCCCCGGGGCACGGGGCGCGCAAAAATCATCCGCTTTTACCACGCGATCTCGTCATTCGGCCGAAATAGTGAAGGAGAAAAAAAACCGGGCAAGTCGGCACTTTTTCCTCGATATTTCTCGTGCGAGCGTTCGGCTTTATTAAACTTGACGGGCGGGCATCGCTCGTGACTGACGGCGGCCGGCCTCGCGAAATTTTGCGAAGGGGAGAGAAAAAAAAGGTGGGCGCGGTACGTACGGACGGAGGCCGAACGCCCAAGTGCTTGGTACGTGTCAATTAAAGGGAATGCTTCGATGGAAGTTTGCCGCGCGCGCCGGTGTATATACTTGCGTTGCTCGAGTTCCGCCGTACGCGAGACGGCCCGGGCGATTGAATTTTTCCCGACGAAGCTTACTTCCATTAAGACGCGTAATTGCTCGTGTCTTCGCAGATATAGATCCCGCGAAAAAACGAAACTTTGATTGCATCCGAGTTGTGTAATCCAGTTGTTATCCGGGCTCCGTCGCAGCAAATATAGAGTCGTTAGAAATAAACGGAAAAATCAGGTAAGAAATGTTACATAAGAAAAACTGCAATCACTTTTCTTCAACTAAAATCTTAGTATTTTTCAACGTTAACATAAAATCAACAATTTTATAAAGAATCTCTTTGAACTCATTTTACCCAAAAGATTGTATGACAAAATTATGTAGCTTTAAAGATCGTAGATAAATATCTTGTGAAATATTAACGTCAAACTCGTTAACACTTGAGCTCTAATTAACGAGAAATTATTAAAGCGTCTAGACTGTAAGACAATGGAGAAGAGGATAACAAGGTTTTTGATTAAAGGTACGCACACGCACAGGGGCACGAGCAAAAAGTGTATACGCAAAGCTCCATTTCAAAGCTTGCCCGGCCGGGCAAACAGAAGAAAAACGTAGCGGGCGCGCGCGCAAAAGGGAATGCCGAAAAAAAAACGAAGGGAAAATACCGGCCCAAAGAGGAATACATTATACAACCAACGTGCCGTAATAAAGCACTTGTGCCTGTAATATCAAATTAGACGCAACGAAACAAAACGTAAAAAGTGTAAAGCTATTACAGAAACAAAAAAATTAAAAAAAGTGCACTAAATCAATGCAATTCGAATGATACAGCAATTAAAGTGCATTGAACCATTTGGAAGAACTGAATATTCAATATCGAAGTCACAAGTACGGCGCGCTGTCAATAGCAGATTAAGAGCGGATCCAAGTTCCAATGGAAAACTGTTTTAATTCAACCGACTCGTGGAGAGGAGGGGCGGGCTCTTTAAAACAAACCGAGCGTGCGCTCGAACTCCCGCAAATAATGCAAAATCGCACTCGTAAATTTGCGATGCGTACGCTGAAAGGCGTCGGAAGCATCGACCAGCCCGTGAGCGCACGGCGCCCGTCAATCCCGGTGCTCGCGCGGGGGGCGCATAATCCAATTAGCCAGCGGCCCCCGAAGCGAAAATTCGATCTTCTCGAAGAAGTCCGTCTCTCTTTGCGGCGATCGACGGTTTTATCGACTGTACACTTGTCGAAGGCGGATGAGCCGTGCGTTGCCCCTGCGATCGTTGAACTCAAGGAATTCAGGGGTGCATTCCTCTAATTGAGCGGTTGCCTTTATTTTCCCATTGATTAATTTAACGGTGATTTTTGCAGCGTGGAAATTTATGAATTTGATGCGTCTCGTTTTGCGACGAGAGCAAAGGGGGGAAAAATAACGTGTGTACTTCAGATTTTTTTTATTCGGAGTGGACGAGCAACCATTAATTTTGTCATTTTGGTTGGGTGAACGCGCGCTTTTATGTTTTTTTTTTCCAGAGGAACACGTGTAATTAGTCATAATTAGAGCTTTAAAAATTTAAAGCTTGAAAAAGAGCGAACAAAAAATGCGACCTCGTATGCAACTTTAAATCATCCAATTTTTTTCGCTAAGTGCTCGTAAAAAAGTTTAATCTGATTTCGCCATCTCTGATAAGTTTTATTAATTAATAGTTTTTAATTTAAGCGATTACGACACAAAAATTATTCGTCCACTTTTTTTCCTTTCCCTATATATAATGAAAGCTCGCAAATGATCAATTTTAGATTGGCAAGAGAGCTGAGAAAGTTCTTAACTAGAACAGAAACTTAATGAAGAACATTATTAGAGTTAAAATACCATTTCGTTTAAGTTGACGAAGGAAGGAAAGAAGAATTCTTACAGCATTATGCCCTCGTCGAATGAAAAGCTCCTATAGAGTTGTGCAACAATAGGAATTAATTAATTTTTTAAGAATTGGAATATCTGCGGGTGAAAAGCGAGGTTATATGAAATTTTTAAATTAAAGTAAGAATTCTATAAAACTTCTTATTTTTACTTCTCGTAGAATAATAAAAATAAAAAATTAATAAAGTTTTAGTTAGATTATTATTAAATTAATTGATATCGTTTAGATTTTTTATTTCAAAATTGGATTACACTTTTAATGAAATAACCGTACAAAGACTATCCCCTGCTAAATAACTTTTCTAAATAAAATGTGAAAGTCGAGCCCCAAATTTCATTAAAAAATGTAATTTTTACTCCTGCGCCCTTAAAAATACGCTCCTCAAAAAAAAATATTCAAAACTTCACCAATACATCGATATACATTAGTTTTAATTAAAAAAGCTGTACCCCTTCTGGCGAAATATAAAAACCGGAGTACCTCGCATCGTCGTTTTTAAAAAGCCACCGGGAATGCGGGCGTCTGCGTATCCACTTCTCACGGGCGCGGGCGTCAGCCTCCCAATGACAATGACCGACCGGAGCGCCGCGAGAGCGCAGAAGAAGCGGAAGCGGCTCGTTGCCGGCAATTTAAAGCTCTAGCCTTACGTCGCGCGCCCACCTCGCGCGGGCTCGCCGAAGGCGAGACGGATCAGTCGACGCACTTGTTGCGTCACGCGATAAGGGGCCGGCCCGGCCGGCGCGACTATCGCGCCGGATGACTGTTGCCCTCCGGGTTCCCGGATGCGGATCCCCGCGCGCGCTTCCGCTCCCCCGCGCTTCTTCGCGCTCGGCTCCGCGGAGTCGCGCGACGGGATAGTTTCCAGAGCGCCGCGCTGCAAACTTTCCGCCGGCGGGCGAAGTTGCGCCGCGGGTCGAGCGGCCGGATGTTCGGGACTTCGGCTATTCGAGAGAGAGAGAGGACGGGCGGACTTTTGTTTGAAATTGGATGGGAAGGAAGTCGCTCGTTTTTAGATTTAGATGTGAATTTTATCTCGCCGCTTCTTTCCGTTCTTTACCAAGGACACGCAGAGTTGACCTTTTTTGAATAGTTTGTTTTTTCGAGAGTTTGGCGCGCTTTAAGTGACCTTGGTTTGTACAGGGAGCGGCGTTCAATTAACCTAATTAGGAGGCATTCGCAAAAGCGACGCGGTAAAGGCTCAATGCGATGCAAAAGAAAGTGGAGAATTCTAAACACTTTGGGAAAAGAGAATTTCTTCTTTGGTGGGGATGCGGTCACGGCCGCATCCGCACTTTGTTAAACAGTTGTACAAAGCCACTCGTAAAAGCTTGCTCTTTCGGCCGAGAGAAAGGAAAAAAAGAGACCGCAGATTTCAAGAAAATTCACCACGCGAGTCACTTTTTACAAACTGAAACGCTTCCTTTTGTCGCGTGCAAGCTTGACACAAACGACTTAAGAAAAAAAAACTTAAATTTGACATATTTTTAATAATCAATGGCAGGAATATTTATATTACTGTAAAAATATGTGAATAATATAAATAGATATCGTGCAAGCGTACTAAACAACAATTTTTTAACAAAATACGGTTTTTTTTAAATGTGCCGTAATAAGACAATAGGTCACCCGACAATAAAAGTGGCAAAAGTTCATTTTTAATGGCGCCAATTTAAAATTCACACCGCAACATGAAACACGTCCATCCGCGCGTCCGTCGGCGCATTTAGGCCTGCGCAGGAAGTGACTTTTTTAGTTTTGGCGCGCGCGGATAAGCGACGGGAGCCAACCCAGTTATAGTGCACCCGGCTGCCGTTAACTTTTTTCCGGTATTCCGGTCACGAGCGACATTGATTTTCCGATGACACTGTAATTGCACGCGCCGAACAATTTGAATTATTGTCTTCGCAAGCGCTTTTTTTTCATTTCATTTCGTTCCGCTTGATTTTGTTTTTCGACGAATGACCCATTCATTGCTTATGACCAGTTGATTGACCTGATTTTATCGCAAACTGGTTTGTTTTTCTGTATTAATGAGACCGGCTACTTTCAGTCTTATGCACTTCGTAGAAATATTTCCAGAGATTGAGAAAAGGAAATACTTCCAGAAAATCCGAGAATTATTCATTGCAAATTTAGTTTAGGTACTTGATTAAAGCGAATTCAGTGATTCAACTAATTTAAACTTATTTTAATTCCACATATGATTAGTCAGAAGAATTCGATGATTTCAATTGCAATAAAAAGTTATTGCTAGTTAAATAACGCAGCATTATAGTAGTCTTCTTCAGTCACCTAACCACCCAGGAGTGTGTGACTGAGTCACAGACAAACATTAATATAACATTATATGAAAAGTGATTGCAAAGTCCCTTTTTGAAAAATGACTTCTGATTTATATTATATCATTATGATTTGTTTCAATACAATATAATTTTAAATAACCTAAAGGTTTGCAGCACGGGAACCGTTTAAAATAATCAAATAACATTACAAGCTGCATTTGATCAAATATTTTGCGAGATATCAATCGAGCACTACGCATTGTCCATTAAATGCCCAGCTATAATTAAATAATGACTCATACTTTGAAACAGTGTACGTTGTACGCACTGCGTAAAACAACGATTAAATAATTCATCCAAAAACAAATAAATGGCCAACTTAATAAAACAGTAATAATTTATTAAAAAACAAACGAATCACCGACAAAAAAGAACAATAACAAACTGCCGACAAGGATACCCGCGACTCACCGATTCTCAACAATCCACCCCAGATCGCGGCGACGATCCACAGGCCCCAAACCACCAGTCCGGTCCCTGCCTTGGCGAGGAACTCGCGCACGACCCGCGGCTTATCGGCCATCCTCGTCGCCTCAGGAGCGCGGCGCCGTGGCATCGCGCGCCCGCACTCGACTAAAACGCCCGGCGCGCCGCGACTAATCTAAGCAGTCGGTCGTGGGGCCCACATTTCGCCGCGGCGGCGTATATAATAACAATGACGCAGAGGCGAGTCGGCGGCCGCGTATGAATTACGGGGCGCGCGAGCGCCCGGGAGGGGGGCCTCCTTCTGGACGCGATATCGGGGACGACGCGTGACCGACGCTCGTCGTACATATAGGCTCTTCGACCAGTGGCTATATCGTGCTTTGACGAAGCACTTGCCGGAAGAGAGAGGCCGAGTGCAGCTGCAAGTGTCGAACGACGATGGTTTGCTGACGTTTGAACTTATGGGATCGTAAATTTTGTTGCCCGCGATTATGCTGATGTGTTGTAATAAGGGCTTAAATAAGGGTTGGAAATAGCGTACGTAAAAGTAAAGATGACTCGGGGATACTTTAATTTTAAAATTATGTAGTTTAAGTTAAAACTTTTAAAGTCTTTGATTAACACCTTTTTTATCGGAAGTTTAAACAGAAGGAGTACAATTATAACTTTTTTAGTACAGCAGATTGCATTTTATTTCAGGAATGTTCACGACTTTTTGAGGCGATAAAAAAGCACCATTGTTTGAATTAAACGTTCATTCGCTTATTTCTACATTCAATTAAAACAAAAGATGTTTACTCCTCAAAAAAATCGTAAATTTTTCCGTAAAATAATAACAATTCATTGTCTATTACAACCTACTAAAGGTAATATTAATTTCAAAGTTTGCTTTACATCGATCGGGAGATCGACCGAAGGGATAAACCGCGGGTGAAGAAAAATCGGTGAAGGAGCCACCGAGCCGCAAAATTGGATACTTAAAGCGAAAGTACAGTGGACGCCGTAAGATGTAAGAATTAAGAAAGACTATACACATGTGGTTTCTCTCGCTCGCATTTTATTTACTTTGTGGTTATCATCCTTTTTTCCTCCCGGTCTCGTCCTCCGTTACCCCCCGTATAAGCGCGTCGTATTAATTACCCCTGGGTTAACCGGTAATTAAAAGCGTAATCGCAAAAAATTGCTTCATACTGCAACCTAACAAAGCTGCGCTAATTCCAACATCACGACGTTATTACGCGGGCTTAACGAGTTTCTAAGTGATATATTATAAAAATTGAAAATTCTTTTATCTTTTATCTTTCCGTGGGAATTCATGCGAAAATGCTTGTAAAAGTCATTTTTGCTAAAAATTAACGAGTTTCAAAATTGCGCTTTGTTTTAGTACAATGGAGATGTTCCAGGAGCACAGGTAGCTTCCGATTTTCAACACAATAACTAGTATACCGTTATAAGAAAAATTAATCGCTAAAAATTCATAAGTGACAAATCGTTAACTTTAATAAATATAAATTTCCAGCTAATAAAAAGTTACTAAAAATGTAAACAAAGAAAAGCGACAAATGAAATCGAATGAAGGCGTCCGCGTGCTCGGAACAAACGCAAAGATCAAACTCGCAGAATCGTAACATGCGGAAGCGAGTATCTTACCTCGTCACTCCATGAAGCGGGCGACGGTCCTGAAGGCGTCTCCCGGCGTGTGCGTCGCGGGCAGGAGGTCCAAGTTGTCGCGCGCGGCCGCGCACCTGTGCCGCCGACACTTTTGAGGGGGCAAGACGCGTGTTTCAGGGGTTGCCAGGCCAACCGCGGCTCGATTTCACCACCTCGCGCACACACAGCGAAAGAGGGAGAGAGAGAGCGCGAAGCGCGTGCACTGGTATATACACCGCCCGGCGTCGCCCGCGAGATCGCTCGCCTCGCCCCGCGCCGGTACTAAGCCGCCCCCGCGGTCGTCCTCTCCCGCCTCCCCCGCCCCCCTCGCGATCGTTACGCTGCCGCCTTCCGCTGGAATGCACGCGAAAGGCGCGCCGCCTGGTCCCTCCGGCGTCCTTCGTCCTCGACCTCCCGGGAACCGGCTCGGACCTGCAACAATGAGCGCATTTTCCAGATTTTAGCTGGTCGTTCGAAAATTTCATGGGAATTTTTTTTGGAAAATTAATTGAAAAATTGCTGAAGTAAAAATTCAATAAAATTAATTGAATAGGAATGACGTTTAATTCTACTATATTTATAAGGTAGTCGTTGTGCAGACAATGAGTGCACTGGAATATTGATCCGGTTTTTTTTTATTAAAGCAGTCCGTGTTCCCATTTTTATTGCTAATAATTTAATTAGCTAATTATTGTCACACAGTCATTATCCTTTTTATTAATATCGATTGCATGCATTACGAAATTGTGGCTCTATAATTTTATTTCATTTATTCACAATTCATTTCATACATAATTATATTAATATACATAATTTGTGCAAGAAATGCAATTTTCACGCTAAATTAATAATTTTAGAACTGACGGATCGATGCTAATCTGCGAAAGAAAAACATTCCTACGTCAGTCATGAATTGTGCATTGTGCATAAGCGAGGAATTTCTTTTCAGTCTCCATTACGCCTTGGTCTTTAGATCGTCATCTCCGATTATTCTAAATACAACTCTCGTGATGTGCACTTGCTGGCTGCACGCCTTGTTACGTCATTAAAAAGAGGAAAAAATTGCAACTGCTTTTTAAAATTATTGTACTCCTGCTAAACAGCTACCGGTAGATTACAAAAACATTTATAATCTTGATTTTTTAAATGAAAAAATGGTTTAAAATAAAGTACATTTACAAAGTTATAATAAGAGTTTACGAGCAGCAAAACAACTACCGCCTCTTCTAACAAACCCATTGTCAACTCCATCCTCAAACCACTCCCCCGGTCCCGTAGGACCGTAAGAAACGAACCCGAGAAAGAGGTCTCTCCCCCCCTGCAGGCCAGAAGAACAGTAGCGAGCGAACTAATTTGTCGAGTGCGCGCGTACAGTCGCGGCTCCTTTCTCGGGGGCTGCGTGCACTCTTTTTTCCCCTTTGTCCCCGGCCGCCCCCGCCGCTCTTTGAGGCGGGCGGACATAAGGCGAGCTTCCGGGCCGGCGATGGCCCCCTAATAACGTTCCGCCCTCATCGGCCGTGAAATATTCAGCGGATAGCGCCGAGGCACGCAGCCTCCGCTATGCTATACCTGCGCGTATAGACGAGCTCGCGACTCCCGCGGGGTAAACGGCCCGAGCCCCGGCGCCCGAGTAGATGTTTGCCCGATGCACATGCGCACTTTGAATTTTAAGACGGACGAACGGGATCCGCAGCTTGAATTATTCCCGGAAAATTGGGAGGAGCGCGAGACCGTTGATGGCTTTTTAGCGCTCGGTGCATTTTTATATCGTTGACGGTGCAGTGCCCCGCAGCCGTTGATGCGGGCAACTGTTTGCTTTAGATTTACTGCACTTTTTTTTGCGACTGACTATGTTTTCTGTTTATAGATACGGAGTGTTTTATAAGAAGAGGGAAAAATTTGATGAGTTAATCAAATGTTAATGAAATGCAGTCTTATCTGGTTTTTTATATGAAACTGCATTATTTAGTTGTTGCATTGTGTATTATAAAAAGTGCATACAAAAATAAACAGTACGTGAGTTTATAAACAACATAATCTGCATATGAATAATTGCAAAAATTTGCTATGTTTTATATATATTATATATTATACATTATATATATTAAACATTTTATTTCTGCAATTTTCAATTTAACACATTTCTACCCAATTTCACCGATAGCTTACTGTATAACTTACATATTGACATGTTCTTATTCAAAATAGCGTATTTCGAAGGATCCATTCACATGACCTATTGAGCCAAATCGCATTCCCATTTTTATTCCCCGAGCCGCGGGTAAGTGCGGCTTTCAAGTCACGTCCCAAAAAAAAAAAACACTCATTCCATCACGTGTGTCTATCGTAAAACGAAGAAAGTGACACGGAAGGAATTTCTATGAGAAGCGCAGTCCATTGAAACTCAACTTTAATTATGTCATTACGGTACATTAAATAACACCTACTCTGCGAGCGAAAGAAAAAAAACGGCGAAGCTAGGCCGATGATTTCGCGGTCGTCCGCATAAAAATCGGCGGCACGCGATACCCGCACGGAGAAAGCCGCGTGCACTGGTCCGGGTATACACATTATTACGCGCGGACTAGACTCTATTGTGGCTGTAGGGATAGCGCGCGCGAGAGGGACAGAAGAGCCGAGGTCGAGCGGATATCGAGTAACGATTGGGGGATCGGCGGGATAACCGATAGCCCGGCCTCCGCATCTCGGACTGTTAGCGGCGCGCTCGCAACAAGAAATGTCCGAGGGATTTGAAACACGAGATTTCCACGCGCGCAACGAAAAATCGCTGCGAGGCGTCTATATTCGCTGCGGTGAGCGCAGCCGATATACGCTTGATAATTATGGGCTTTGCGCTTTCGTTTTTATCGATTTTGTATCGGAGAAGGGGTACGATGCATTTCATTTAAAAAAAATGTACTGATGTGACACTGTGCCTTGTGCCTCCATGGCATATGCCAAGTCCGGTATACGGTGTTAAATTAGCGTGAAATTTTTACTCGGCGCTTCCTAGAATTGGACGCGTGGCGTCGCAAAATTTATATCTATACTTTATGCCTATCGCGCGTGTTACGTGTGATTCTTGCATGTTCTACTTTCGGACGAACTTTTTCCCACCACACCTCTTACTTAAGTGCCTACATTTTTCCGCGACACCGATGTCTCCATTTTCTTCGTGTCCGCGACGTTTTCTACAGCACACTTCTTTATAGCGAAAAAAAAACCAGCGCGGAACAAAGCAAAATTTCATCGAAAATTTTTAGATAAAACGGAGCCTTGTGTGCTCCTCTCTTAAACTTCAAAGCCTCGCAATATCGTCTCCACTTCCTTTCCGCAATCTTCCCCATATCTCCCGCGTATTTACACACCAGCAGTGAGTCATCCGCGAGGGAAAAAGGAAGCGCGTCGCCCTCGTCCGCGCCCTTCGCGGCACCCGCATCTTCGCCTCAGGCGCCACCGATCAAAACATTCGCACCACCACCTTGCATCGCACCCCACTTGCGGAGTCTCCCCTTCTAGATTCTACCTTGATGTACGCGTCTCTCACCTCACCGTCGTGTACGCCTCCTCCGGGAAGCGGCAGCTGCTCTGCTCCGATGCACGGGGGTCGAAGCGAATGGGCCGCCGATCACACCCGTTGCGCGCGATGCGTGTGCAGCGCGCGGCCCGCGAGGCTCTCAGAAAAACTTGTGTATATATATGTGGGTGCGGAGGTACGGCGCGCGCGCGCCCGGTGGTCGCTCGTCGACTGCTGGGCCGGAGCTTTTCCGCTCGGCGGCAATGGCGCCGCGGGCGCAGCGCAGCCCCGGCCCGAGCCCGCGCCTGCGCGTCGCGCCGACCGCCGCCGCCGCCGCGGCAACCCCCCCGCGAGACTTTTTTTCGGGGGTCGCCCGTTAATGCCCGCCACCCCCTCTTCCGCGCTCTCGCTTATTCTCCCTTCGCCCCCGTGGCCTCTCGCTTCTTCTCTACTTTCTTGCACGGAAATAAAGGGCTGATTTTTCGGTGTCTCGAGAAGGGCTTTAGATTCTGTTTATCTCGCTTTGCTTTTAGTCCTTGAATAGAAGCGTTAAGTTAGGAACGCATTGAAAAAATTGAAATTTAATCGATTTAAATTCACGATTTATACACCGATTTTATATTTCGTTTTGATTGATGATTATTGAAAACGATAGAAACCAATTAAAAACGATTAAATTTTTAATTTAATGAATTCTATGAATTAAATTTTTATCGTATTTAATCAACTCTTATTGTTTTAAAAACGTCCATTAAAATGAAATGTGAAAATTGGTTTAAACATTCATATTTCAAATTAATTTTTTTTTTTTTTAAGAAATTCATAAAATCTTTTTCTGCAGAGCATTTTGCTTACACGTTTTACATAAATTTTTAATTTACTTATATTCTTTGTATTACATTGCTATAAGTTGTGTCTTATTTCATCAATTTATCCATCTATAATTATAAAAATATATTTTGGAAATTAGATGCAACTTTTAAATTATTTTTGGCTTTATTATCAACAATAAATATAAAAAATATTATTTACAAATAACAATTATGTTTTACAAAAAAATACCACTCATTTAATTAAAGTGTCATTTTTAAGGACTAGTCTGGGAAATTTCACGACATCTTCAATCCACTTGGCTACTCCAAGTAACCTTTCCTCACATAGTTTAGGTCCCATAAGCTGTAAAGATAGTGGCAAGCCTCTTCTCGATAATTTTATGGGTATACTAACTGCTGGTATTCCAGCCATATTGGCAGGTTGAGTGCAAAAGTCTTGAACAGAGCATTGAGTTTGATTGTCTTCACTAATGAAATCATGATACCTAGGTGCATCACTCAAGGTTGTGGGCGTTAACAGTAGGTCAATTCCAGAATGCCAGACCTTGTCAAAGTCTTCAGAGATCAGTCTTCTAACTTTCATGGCTCTTACAAAGTAATCATCATAATTTTCTGTCAGTAAAAAGTAATTTCCAGCTAGTATACGACTGCGAACGACGTCGTTAAATGCTTTACTCCTTGTCTTAGCATATAATTCCTCAGTGGATGAATTTTCATCTGCTCTGTAACCATATTCCAATCCATCATACCGAGCCATGTTGCTAGCAACTTCACATTGGTTTAATACAGAATAGCAGACAATGGAGTATTCAGTATGTGGCAGAGAAACTGGAAATACACGAGCTCCTGCTTCCTGCAGCAATTGACTTACTTCGTTCCAATTGGAATTCATTTCTTCAGTCAATTCGGAGCAACTGTATTCCTTTGGAATACCTATTCTTAGTCCACTAACATCTACTGGTGATGGCAGTTCAAAAGGAATATATGGCAATTTTAAAGTGGTAGAATCTTGAGGATCTGGTCCAGCTATTGTATTGAGAATTACAATAGCGTCATCTACAGTTCTTGTCAATATTCCTGGAACATCCATAGAATTAACTAAAGGTATAAGGCCATGTCGAGATACTAGACCATAAGTTGGCTTCAAACCAACAATGCCACAATATGAAGCTGGATTTCGAGTGGAACCACCTGAGTCTGAGCCAATAGCAGCAAAAGCAGATCCAGTTGAAACAGCAATTGCTGAGCCACCACTGCTACCACCTTCAATAAAATAAATTAATAAATTAAAAACAATTTAAATATTCTTTTAAAAATAAGTTGCATATCTTACAACGTACCCGCTATATGCCAATTATCTGTTTTAAACAATCCTTCAGAATATTGCATTTCTTCATCATGAAAATAATCATCAAATGTATAATTTTTCATAATTTCAGAGCCCCATAAATTTTTCGATGGACCATAGTGTGAATCTACAGTCCCAGCACCCATAGCAAACTGGTCCAAGTTAGTTTTTCCTATCAATACAGTACCACATTCCTTCAATTTTTTGTATACAGTAGCATCGTACCCAGGAACAAAATTTGCCAACATTTGAGAAGCGCATGTTGTCAGCTGATTAGCTGTACAAAAATTATCTTTCATCGCAATTGGAATGCCATCCAGGCATCCCAGTAATGCATTGTTCTTCTGTCTTACATCTGAATCATGCGACTGCTGCTCAGCGAGTTCACTAGTAACTGTTATAAATGCATTCAATGAACTTGTAGCAGTAGTCAACTTTAGAGCTGCTTTAGCCAATTCCGAAGGTCGAATCTCGCCAGAGGCTATTTTCTGACTTACTGTCCTTATGGGGGAGGTAAGAACGTTATTCATTTTAATCTGCAACAAACAAAAGCCACTTTGGGGTAAATAACCTCCTTATCTGCAAAGAATTAAACTCGAAATACACTCTACTATCAAAATTACATTACTCACAAAGGTTATTGCAATCCTTGAGAGATGCCGGTCTGGCCTCTTATACAAAGTATTCGCATTTAACGAGCGACACCGACATTTATATAATTGCGCCAATTAAAAGTTAAAAGTGCATTATTGATTATTTTTGCAAAAAATTAGCGATTCGTCGAACAGCTGTTGCTTCCGCCTGCGAAAACCAGATGGCGCTGGCGTCGGATGCAAGGAACAGCTGTTCCGGATGCAACTGCAAGTTGCATTCACAAAGTGCAATTTCATTGATAATAATAAAATTAGCAGTATTGCAGATTTTTACGAATAATACTTTTTACAATTTCCTTATTGAATTTTCAGCAAAAAAGAAATTGAAATATCTTAACGCGCATAAATGAACCAAGAGATAAAAATGCCCAGATAGATTTTACGGCCTTTGTGACTGCAGGGACTTGAGGTTTGAGCGCATATGTGCGCCAAGTATTTATTAAAGCGGTGCATTCTAACAGGGCTAAAGGTCTAACTACTCTCGCGATCGCGACGCGTACGCGTGCTCGTGCGCAGGTTGTGCGCCGCACATTAAATTTTTCGTTTTAATATAAATCAATCTTTCAACTTTATTTGCTTTTTACTTCTTTAATATACCTTAATATATATCTTAATAAAAAGCAAATAAAGTTGAGAGATTGAATTATATTAAAAATAGAATAGAATTATTTAAAAAAATTTTGTGCGGCGCACAACCTGCGCACGCGTTCGCGACAAAAATCGTGAGAGTAGTTAGACCTTAATCCACGTAGAAATCTTGCATTACGTCAATACTTTCTGTACTAAAAAAATTGTCTGCGGTCATTTTTGCAAACAAATACCTAAAAATCATATATATACTGATCTCGCCAATTTAACAAAAAAAAGTTAAAATAAAACTTTACGTGCATCCGAAAAAAAAAACAGGTCGCAGAATCTCAGAGGCGATCATTACAGGAGCAGCTGCACGGTGCAGCGAGCGTCCGGGGTCCGAGATAAGCGCAGCGCGTGTGCATGTGCAGCGCAGGAGAAAGAGAGGGAGCGAGAGAGAAAGAGCGCGTCAGCGAGCAGCGACCTGTCAATACTTTGTGGCGTCGTCGACGGCGCGCGCGCACTACTTACTTCTCCCCCCCCCTCTCTCTCTCTCTCTCTCTCTCTCTCTCGCTTAACATACGTACCCCCGGTGTGGATCGGTGCGCACACAATGCTGACTCGCGGCAGGGGTATTGTTGTCGTCGCGGCTCGGCTGCTCTGAGAGGGAAGAAGGTGCCTCCAGTCTCGCGGGAGATGCCCGCTGTCGCCGTAGAGAGCCGCTTGAGCGCCGCGCTGCATGCCCGCAGGTGAGGTGCCCCGTGCAGGCGTAGACGAGACGAGCGGAGCGGCGGCGGCCCGACACCGATGACATGGTGTCCTCGTGCAACGAGGCGAAGCTCGAGCTCGTGCCCGTCAGGAAGGGGAGGCCAGGCAACCACCACCGCGAGGAGTCCGTCCAGTTCGTCGAGCAGTTCGTCAAGGATGTCGTCGACTTCAGCTCGCAGTACGGCAGCAACACCACCATCTCCTACACGGCCTACAACATCGCTGGCTATCCCAGCAAGTTCCCCGACTACGGCGACTTTCCCGAGGCCTTTGTCATGGTGATTTTCGTACACCCCGTTACACTCTCCGATGCGCGCGGCGATGAGTTCGCTCTTCTCGCGGCGTCGCTTTTATTTACTTTATTTTATGCTATTTATTTCTTTTACTCGTTAACAGCGGACCTATGGAAGGTGGTGGGACGAGGCACCGTCCAGGACGACGGATTACATGCCGCAGAATAACGAGCCCATAGATAGTCATGATTACATAGGTAAATCGGTTGAACATTTTTTTACTTTTAGGTCTACTGATATTGAAAGTATGAATCACTAATGACCAATTTATTGTCGCTGAGTCTAGATATTGTTTTAGCTTTTGTACCTTTTCTTTTGTTTCCACTATCTTATCTTGATGCAATAAAATTTTTGTGTGTTCTTTTTTTTTAAGATATAATTTATCACAGTTGATGTTAAGTAACTCATTTTTCTTCCTTTTTTTGACAGATTTAGAATATCACAAGGAAGTGTATCCAGTAAGAATATCTATTTATGAAACATATAACCCAGGTAGCGTTGTAGCCATTTGGGCTAGGGATGAGACTGGTCAGTGGTTGCGACTATGGAATGGTCCACCACAAATTGTTCCGCACAAGCCACGAATATTTTCACCTCCTTTACAGCTGTGTAATTTTAAGACAAGGACATTAAGATTAGAATTCAATCATAGTTTACTTGACTACTATACTGACTTAGATGCTGTGCTACTGATTGGTACATCTGAACTGATTGTTCCAAATGTGGGTTTTCAAACAAAAAGTTTAAGTGGTTTATTGCGAGAGTTAGGTGAAACTGGATACAATAATGAAGATTGTTATAATTTAACTCCAGATTATTTAAAAGTTAATCAAGATTTAAGGACTTTAAAAAGTACCTTACATAAACATTGTGTTCTTTATAAAAGGTAATATAAAACATAAAATCAATTTCTTTTGTTAATTAACTTGTTCTTAATAATTATCTGTTCTATAAAATTTCAGTAAATCTACTGAGAAAGTTCCTAAAGGAAGATTGGCAGCAAAACTAGGCTTGCATTGTCATTACATTCCACCAATTGAAGAAGCATTTAATAGCTTACATAAATTTCTACAAGAAGATTTTCCAAAACTGATAAAAGATATTAATCTTTCATCACCAGTAGCACTAACAGAATCAGAGTCAGAAAATTGCTTTAATAATGGAATGGATAATACCTGTGGAAGTTTTTCAGCTTTACCTGTAAGTTTTAAAAGACAAATTACATTTATTAATAATTGTCCAAATCTTTTCCACCAATATAATCAAGAAATAATTAATTTTTTTTACAGGATGAAACTCTGCTAAAAATTTTTAAATATTTAGACTTAAAATCGCTAAGTCGCTGTAGTCAAGTTAATCGCCATTTTAATAATATTGCTCGTGATGCTCTTTTATATACAAGTCTCAATCTAAAACCTTATTGGTACTGTGTAGATGCAGTAGTTTTGAGCAGTTTCATTTATAAATGTCAGTATTTACAACGATTAGACTTGTCATGGTGTGGAAACTATGATACTATTAGTTCTGAAGACTTTATTGCCTTTTTAGAAAGTAGTGGAAGTTCATTAACACACTTAAGGTTGAATTGCTGCCGTTTTGTAAATGATTCTGTCATTCTACAAATTTCAAGTTGTTGTAAAAACCTAAAAGGTAATTTAATTTTTATTTTTTTAATTAAACAATTTTTGTATTAATTACGAAATTATTTTTTCAGAATTATGTTTACGTAACTGTATAGCAATAAGCAGCAATGGTTTTGCACCACTAGAAAATCTAGAAAATCTTGAAAGACTTGAATTGTATAGAACATTGATTGAAACTGATACCTTGTGTTCAATTTTACATAAAAATAAACACATGCAGCATTTGAATTTAGCAAGTATGCATGATCGTTTGAATATGGATGATGTAGCTACTGAAATAGCTGTTTCATGTCCAAGACTAGAAAGTATTGATTTTTGGAAGGCCCAAACTCTTACAGTTTGTGGTATAAGAGCCTTAACAAATTGCGAAAATCTTAAAGAAATCGACTTTGGTTGGTGGTTAGTATAAAATCATTGATATAAATATAAAAAATAATATATTTGATACGTTTAAATTTGACAATTAATACTTATGTTTTACTACAGCAGTGGAATTGGAGTTCTTGGAGATTCTTTAAGAATGTTATTTAACTCTTGCAGAAAACTGGAGAAAGTTTTCTTGACTTCAATTCGAGGATTGACTGATAGAGACCTTGAACCTTTATTCAGATGTCAAAATTTAAAACAATTAGATTTACTTGGAGCTCGTTCTGTTAGTCCAGAATTTTGTGTACGTTTATTTTGCTGCTTGAGATTGCGTATGGTAGACTTGAGTTTTTGTGAGTGCATAAGTGATACTAAAATTCTTGAATGGCGTAAACTTTATCCTCATGTATCGATAAAAAGGAGTTCTCAAGCTAGTGTATGATTAAACAGTAAATGCTGTATTGCTTAGCAATTGCATTTGCAAAAACCAAAAGGTTATACAATTTCATTTGTCGTGTGCTATGTGTAAAGTTGTGAAAAATTGATCGAAAGTTTTAATTTATGTGATCAAACAGTGAATTTATATAGTTTACGTATGGCTTATTATAAACAATTACCTTAGCTACTCGAGGCTACACGTAATTCTTCAACAAAAAAATTAAGCAACATACTTTTAAAGACTGCAGCTAGGCTAAGGTGCAACTATTTTTATAACGTGTTAAGTTAAAATAATCGTGTCATAGATCAATTAAATTTCTTGATGTATTTATTTATATACATGTTCTCCTAAAAGAAGGAGAAAAACAAAGACTTTTTGTAACAAATTTTTTAACAATTTTATGGAAGTATTGAAACTAAATCTTTTATACACTTAAAATGTAATGTCTAAAATGATATAAAGTCATTTTTATTAAATTTAAAGTGCTAATCATTTACAAATCTGTACATCCTTCCATATTATTCACTCCACTGCTTTTTTAATTTTGCCCGAGCAGAGTTACTAAAATCATTTTCTGATGATGATTGAAACCTACTTGTAATTTCTTGTTTGTTCCAGTTTTCACGGGGATACTTTTCTGACGATGATTGAAACCTATTTGTAGTTTCTTGTTTGTTCCAGTTTTCACTGGGATAATTTTTTTTGTTCAAAATTGATCTACTGATTGATTTAAATTTATCAAAATCATTTTCAAAACTTAATTTGGTTTGAACTTGATTGTCTTGTGGACCTTGAGAAAAATATATTTGATTTTGAACTTTTTTCTCTAAAGCACGTAGTCTGCTCTCATAAAGTTTTCTTTTTGGTACATGACTCATGGCTTTTTCCCAATTATTATCTTGTGCATCCAACATAATGGAAAAAACTTGATTGAGTGTTAAATCTTTTCCAGATCCTTGTCCAAATTTTGCATATTTATCCAAAGGTAGCCTGTACATCTGCAAGCCTTCCTTTTTTGCTTTTGCCATTGATACTGCCTCTTTGTCACCCTAAAAATATATATAAAATAGTAAGTACATCTAATAATAGAATGTAATTCGATTAAAAAATTTTTAAAATAATTAAAACTTACCCTGTCAACAAGAGCTCCGATTATATACACCATATTAGGATAATATATTTCCAAATCTTTTGGTGCATCAGATGATAAATAAACTAAATTGGATTTGTCAAAAAGATCAGAATAAGATTTAGTTGTTATGTGAATTGGGAAGTCACTATCAAATAATGATGGTATAAATCTGTTAATCCTGTGAATTAATTCACCGTTAAGGTTTACATTACACAAGTAAATATCAAATGGAAAATTATGCTGTCGATTAATCGCATGAGATTCCAATATTTGCTTAGCACAGCTTTTCATTTCTCTTAAACTCATCAAATTATCAAAAGAACAGTCAAAAACAATTTTGTTTCCAAACATTGAAGCTTGAAGTGCATTCCAATTCCACATTTTACTCATGGTTGAATCTAGTATGCGCCTGAGGAATGTGTTGTTTCCAATCCCATAGACTATTTCGTCAGTTTCTGAGGTCTGGGTCTTTCTGTTTTCCCTGATTTGCTCTAATTCTAAATTCCTTTCCATTTGAAGTGCTTTTTCTTTCTCTATTTTTTTTTCAGTGATAAATAAATAGTTTAAAAACTTCCTAGAATAAAAGAAAAAATACAAATAATAGCTGTTTTTCACAATATTATTAAAGTACTCATAATATTAGATATTTACTTTCTTTGTGATAAGGTTCGAAGTTTTAACATCTCTACCCAGTCACGAGGCCTTAATTTACTTGGTACTCGTTCACCATCTTCCCTTCTGACAGATATTTCTAGTTCTACAACTTTCATGAACTTTTCCATTTCTGGATTATTCTTTAAAATCTCATCGATTTTTTTCTGGGCCTGGTCTTCGATAAACATCTTTCTCTCCAATGGATCTCTAGGTAAAGTTTCAATTTCATTGTCACTGTTATCATTGCTTGAAAAGTATCTTCCGCAGAAATGAGGAGTGACAACACAAGGTAATTTTTTTTGTGTTGACAAAACTACATTAGAAAATAATAAAGTAGTTGTCTTCAACGTTCTTTGGTTTTTTAACTTTGTAGAAGCTTTTAATAAATTTTGGAGCATTCGCGGATACATTTTGCAACGTAAAATGATTAAATTACAAATGGCACAGTGTGTCGAGCATGAAATGCCGTCGTTATACGGTCGTTATGCCGGCAACGTGCAAAGGCACGCGGTGTCGTTAATCACACGTGCGTGCACGATGTTTCCAGTGTTTTGATTTTTTAGAGTTAGACCATTATTTTTTTTTTTAATTCTGAAAGGCTGTAATCTTATAATATATAATTATAATAACTTCTCCAGAGATATTATCTTCAAATTAATTATTTACCTTAAATATCTAAATCTGCAGTTGATTCTCACATGTATTTCTAAATTATCTATTTGTAAACTTCCGATAGTAAAAGCCCCATATTAACATTGCTTTTAACCTTCTTTATTATTCAGTATTTAATTTCTTGAATTAACTGAGATAATGACTTTTTTTGTTATTAAGTCCTTCTCTTTCTAAGGAAAAATTACGCCGAATAGTTGGACATAACCTATTTAAACTACCTTAAATGATCATTGTAGAGTTGTAGAGTGTAAACTGATTGTGAGTTGCGCGTGCGCATGCGGCTGACAAGCTATAGTTCTATCCTACACTACGCAGTTACGCACTTGTATAGTTGTATGTGCAAGTTGGTAATTTTCTTATTATGTAATAATGCAATACATTGAGCTAACTCGACTATACTCACTTAAATAAGAAGTGGGAAAAGGACATTTAATAATTATGTACAATAATTAAAATTAATTAAAGTTTATTAAAAAAGAAGAAATTACGATTGTTCTTTTGTCAAAATTAATTTTTTATTCATTTAATTTAATTTTTGGCATACGAAATAATGCACACGCAGCTGATATTTTTCCTAATTCTGAATTATGTGCACGTGTTAATTTCGCGTGTTATGTATTTCAGAATTTGAGGAAAAGAGCAAAGTTGCGATTGATCACGAAACAGAATGTCGGTCTACTGTCGGCTGTCACCGTATAGTGCCAAATCGCGATGCAGTTATCTATATATTTATGCGCAAATGTGCAATCGGTTTTTTTACGTGAAATATTTCTATTCCATATATTCTTACGTTTATTTAACTGAATTTCTTTCACTTTGTCTACTTTATTTATATTTTACATTGATTTTTTTTATCGTCGATTAATAATCAGCATCTAAACTAAATGTGCTGTGGAATAACCTTGAAAATTTTAACATCAACAATTGCGTTAAAATTCACATTAGCGCTAAAAGTTTTTTTAATTAAAATTTTTATCCTTTTGGATATTCAAAAGTGCAGAGATGAAAACCTGCAGAAATGTTATTTTTGTTTGCCAGGAGAAAAATATTGGCTGCCCTGCTGCAAGCTGTGTAAATAAGAAAAGTAATAGTTGTTTTTAATTCCGAAAACGAAGGTGCCTTTAGCTTTGTCGTATAAATAAGCAAATATTAAACATCAGTAGTGACAATAAGCAGACATTCGACTAAGAAACGACGCTGTGGTAGGTGATCCTATTTTTTTCACTGTAAGTGATAAAATTGGTAAAATGAATAGTGAACAAGACAATAGATTAATGAGAGATTTTTCCAAGCTGAAAAGTGTAAGTTTAATTCATAAAAAATTATTCTAATTATTTAATTCTAATACTGTCAAATGCATGGATGACATTTTTTACATTTTAGAAATATTTAGATTTAGAAAGAGAACATCAGATGCTAATAGAAAAGATTATGTCTTTAAATGAAAAAATAAAATGCAAAGAAAACCAAAGAAGCAAATTAATTAATATGTGTTCTGAGAAAATTGCAAACAAAAATGATGCTATAGAATCTTTGAAAAATGAAAACAAACATCTTCGGGATATTGTTCATAATCAAAATGAACAAATTGTGGAGCAGGATAAAACGAGTAAAGTCAAATTATAGATTTTCTTATTGTTCACCTTTGAAATAATTTCAATTAAATATATATATTTTTTTATTTTATTTATTTATAGTTGAAAGACTGAGAAACACTACTAATCTTCAGGTACATATGTTTTACGTATATTATTAAAATTCATTTTATCTTAGAAAAAATTAATTTAAAATCTTTTATTTAATTTGTCTCGATAGACTACAGTAATAAAGCATCCATGTTTTGAAAATTATAAAGTGAAGACAAAAAGAGAAAAGAAATCTCAAGTACGGTGAGAGGATAATATCTTATTGATTATATTAAATTACAATTCATTTGTTAAACATATTTGCAAAATTAATTTTTGCAGGTTTCCACACTTACAATTAACTATTAGTAGAAGAACTCACAACGAAATTCCAAAAATAATTAATGGAAATAGGCAAAGGAGAAAACTGTATAATAGTGAAGATGAGACAGTCGACCTAAGCAGTAAATAACATTAATTTTCATTATTTTTTCTTTTACTGTTACTTTTTACAAGTCTAAATATTCTTACTTTACTCCTAGTTAAAATATTAAAAAGAATTAACTGCTTAAATCTAAAAGTTTTTATATACATTAGAGACAATAGCTCAATGCCTTTAATTTACAGTGAGGGCAATCATTAATTCTTTAAACTGCAAACACTCTTAAAGACACTCAGCATTTTACAAAAAAAGTCCTTAAATCGTAATGCAGTCCAGGGTTTTTCGCGTTAAACCTTTCATTTCAGCAGATGAACAAAAAAAGCTTTGCACATCTAATTCATCAATATTATCTTTTTTAGACTAAACTTGTAACTCGGCAGAGCCGAGCCAAGCCAGCCTCCTCGCGTCGTCACTCGCACTTGCTGATCTTCCGATGCAGCGAGTTCCAGCTGTTCGTATAGTCGATCTTCAGATGGCCGTACGTGTTCAGACTCATGTGGGAGGTCTTGATGGGTCGTCTGTAGTGGCCGGCCTCAACCTCGTCCACCAACTCCTCCTCCGCGTACCGCGATCCCGTCGGCCCGTCGATCATCAGCAGCTCGCTCGTTCGGCCGTGGTAGATGCACTCCTCGCTGGAAGAACCAAAAAATTTAGTTTAAAAATTTATTGATTACTTTAAGAAATGTTTATGTTTTTATAAGATGACTATTTTTATTTTATAGACGTACTTCATTTTACGTTTTAACGTTTATAGTATGAGAATTTTATGTTTTTATAGTTAATCGCATTTGTGCGATTGCAGACTGGCAAAGTTTATTTAGTGTTATTCTGTCACAGCCGTTTAAATGCGAGTTTGACTACTTACTCGCAAATGAAATGAAATGAATTAACAATTGTGATGACTTCGTGCAAATTATTTAGATAGTTAATAAATATAATTTGATAAATAATCAATCAGTCTTATAATCGATATATTTTACAGTGACTCGTCACCGTAATCAATCAGTAAACATTTCTTCCGAAGATCAGTGATGCATTGATAAGAAATTGTGGAGGTTACTCACCTAAGATGATTTCTGGATCTGCCGTGCCTCTTGACCATCCCCCTCGACCTGATCTCCTCGACTGCCTCGGTCTGGTCGAACTCTGCAATCATACGCAAGAGGACAAGCTTTAAATTATGAAACTCAAGTTACGCCGGCTGAATACGCGCGATCGATATTCCGCGACGCGCGGCTCTTTTGCAAAAGAGAAGGCGTTTGCGAAACAAATCCGAGGCCGATTGCGTTGCAAGTGCGCTTCGCTAAGGGCGGAGAGAGCGTATCCAGGATAGATATGATAAGTGCCTCATTTTTTCTGCGGAGGGTAAGAATGCGGAGAGTACGCCGCCTCGACGGACGAGTTATGTGTCAAGTACGTACTGCGCGATTGATCGACTCGAGGATTAATAGATGCTTCGCGAAAAAAATGCATCTCATGACTTATTCATCGCAGCAGCATCTAGTTCTGTCGATGAAGTGGAATCCGTTGAATGTAGCTATATTTATTCGAATGTGATCATTTAAATTTTTATTGTAGTCCGCAATCTGTTAGAATTAATAGTGCATTCATGATTACAGAAAATTTCTAATTGATACGATAAGCTACGAACGTTAAATGAAAACATTTAATTACGAGCGCTCATTATTCATATCAATCAATAATCTACGTTAAAAATAATCTCTAGAAAGTCAAGAAAACGACTTTCGATAGACGCATTTTTAAAGCGTCTATTGAAAAATTAAAAAAACTTACTCGAGCATAAACAAACCGATCCCGCGCCCGGTGAAATTTTACCGAACGAGTTATTTTATGTAAGCCGGCCGAAAAACGGAAGGTGCGCCCGCGGCTCCGCGCGATGATGCATGCAGCACGCGGCGGGAGACGGAAGCGTCGTCCCGTCGCGCGGACGAGCCGGAAGACGCGCGCGCGGGAACGTGAAGAAAAGGCCGGTGAATTAGCGCGCCCCCGGCGCGTCCATCCGTGCAGGGGACGCCTCTCCTTTTTATTATTCGCGCCTCGCGCGCGCGCAATCGCTTTCCTGTATGCGCGATGCCGGTCTTTCACCGGACCGTATTCACTTTTTTTTCTTACTTTTCTTTACTACCTGGGGGAAGTGTGCTAATGGAGTAATGGGCGTTTTATGTTTATATGATTGTTGATTGAACTTTCGCCGGTATGTTTCGACGTTTTTAATGAAAAGTAGCACATTTCAGATTTTTTTGAAAAGTAAAGTTGTATCGTCGTCGATAATAACTTTATTAAATTAAAGGAAATGTTTAGAAAAATTGCATCCGAATTAAATGCAGTAACCGTAGTATTTAATTAAATTAGATATGTACTTTTTTATTAGAATTGACGATCTTGATTTTATAGTAAATTTGATGGATTTAAATATTCATGCTCGCGCATTTAGTGGTGCAATAATAAATTATAACTGATGAGGAGAATGAAAATTTTGAAACGTTTGAATCATCAATGAGTCATGTACCAGTTGCAACTTTACATGACAAGTAGCACGTAGAATAAGACCGATACGGTCAGCCGTATTTACCAAGGGCAAATTTTCCAATCGTTATACATATCTTCATCTATGAAACTTTCTTCAAACACAAGCTTGAAGTAACAATAACGAAAACTAATAAGCGACCCGAAGTGTCCATTCTGTCGTTCGCAGAAAATAAAACAATGAACCATTTCCCGACGATTGGTCCTGTCGTCATCTCGGAACGTATCCTTACGCGAGTCGCCTAGTTTAGTTAATATATAAGCTTGTCCTCTAATAGAACCTGTAATGAGTTTCCTCGTGCTTCAGTCTCTTTTCTTCCGTCGCTAGCTCGCGCGCGTGCGCGCAATTTCCCCATAATTCCCAATCGCCGGGACATTATTTATTAAATCAATTTATTTTTATTAAGCACGATCGGACTTTCTTGCCGATTACGTGCCGCTATTACTATGCACCCGGTGCGAGTGCCGCTCGGCATTTCCGACACAAAGCGCTTTTACGTAATCCCCGCGTTTGAACTTGCAACTGCTAAATAAATAATCAAATTGATGTATTACGGAGAAATCGATTGGCTGAAATTACCCCGTGTTTTCTGCAATTCGCTCGAGCGCATATTTTAAGATCCAATCGAGCGGTTCGCTCTCGACGAATACAGTCGTGTTTACGATCGCTTTTTATACGGACTGCGAGAAATGTTATTTGCGGCGAGTAAACTACCGATTCGCGTTGATTGGAAGAAACGCCGGGGGCGCGATTCCGGAGACGGAACGAAAAAAAAAGGAGGTGCTGAAAAATCGAAAGCCGCGTATGTAAATATTGTCGATAAGCCGGCGCGGAAAAGCGGACGTGAAAACCGAGCACGTAGCCGATGTACGCAGCGTTCGATCGCCACGCGTGAAATCACGACGCTCTCACCATACAGTACCTACGCTCATTTTCTGTAGCGTTTCTCCGTCTCCCTTTCATTACGGGTCGCGAGGAACCG
>JAXIUT010000009.1:29415494-29426776 GCA_035586675.1 Eurytoma californica | reverse complement strand
TACAAAATGTTTAATATTTAACAGCTAGAAGAAATTTCGATGAAAAGATATCTCAAATCAAGAAGCTCATTAAATGCTTAACATCGCATCGTGCACATCGCATTCCTCGTTAATAACTGTTTGCATTTTCAAAAACTACAAATAGGAAATGCGCAAATGAACGTTACATCGTCCTGTATCAGTATCACCGTTCCGCATTACACATGCAAATTCAGCTCGGTCTACGCGTGAAAGTGGGCAGAAATCATTTTCCCCGTAACGAGCGCATTCCGTAATACAACAATAACTCAAAATCCTATCGTACGAAATAAAAAAGCCACGCGTATCTCGAGTATGAGCCGCGTAAGTATTGCAGCGGGGCCGGCTCGCTTTTCAAACTTGCCACGCGCCCGCCAAGCCGTGTAATTTTCGTGTACTTTCTATACGGAGCGCCGGCACGGCGGTAATACACTTAATAGAGAAATATCGGCGGCGTCAAAATAATAACAGAGCGCCGGTGGATATTGCTTTTGACGTGGAACCGAAAGCGAAGTTTCGCTCTGGATTTTATTAGTGCATGCAGCGGCAATTATTATTGCGCGAAGCGTTAAGTCCGCGATAAGCTAAGCTGTACTTGCACTGCAATCAGCGTGGATTTGCGCGCTAATTGATCGCGGTAAAAAGGCTGCTTCGGAATCGTGCAAGACGAAGTACGCAAATTGATAACTGCCGTCGTTTAAAAAGTACTACGCTCTCCGGAGATTTTTTTATTAATTTATTGGTTCGCGTAAAATTTATAGTAACTATTTTGAAGTTTTTATTGATAAAAAAAGTTACTTAATTATATTGATTTTAGTACCTACATCAATTTGAACGTTAAAAAAATTTTATTTTAAGTTGAAATATATTTTTCTCTTTTTTTCATCTTAAGATATTAAAAAAATTTGTATTACTTTATTAAGAAAATAATACATTCTCACCAGTAGTCAGACTCATCGGGCGAGTGATGTGACAGTCGGCTGTAGTAAGTAGCGTAGCTGGCGCTCCGTCTGCTCTGGTAAATAGGCTGGGGACTGACGTCGGCGACGGCGATGCTGTGCCGCCTGAGGTAGGCGTAGTTCTCCAGGTCCCAGGGGTCGACGTAGTTGCGGCTGCTGCTGCCGGAGCTGTCCCCCGACGAGTCCACCGAGTCCCAGTAGATCCCGCCGCCGCCCGTCTGGTATATCGACGACCTCGACCTCATCCTCCCTGAGCGGTGTGTTTATTGTATACCTGCCGCACGCGCAAATTACATCAATCGACCATCTCCGCGCTGCTTTATCTTTCACTTTATCATCGCCTTTGCAGCCGGCGGATTACGCGCTTCCATATCGGGTTTTGTAATGGGGATGGTGAAACGGTGGTATGCATCAGTGGCGAACTTGTTAATGCGAGGGAATTTAAATTACCGCGCTGGACGAACTGTATTAGTTCTGATGGGATTGCAAAATTTTTACTTTACGATTGGAATGAATTAGAGTTTGCGCATGGATGTTATGATGGATGAGCGAATCAATAGAGTTGTGAAAAATGTTTTAATTTATTTTGCACAACGACTGTGTAATTTATTTGTAAAAATTTTTCAGAGGAAATAAATTGTGGAATAAAAGGAATGAAAATAAAAAATGACAATATATTACGGTGAAATGAGGATAGTAAATTAATAAAAAATATTATTGGCTCAATTGCAGCAACGATAATTATTTATATAAACCAGATCAGGCGCGTTCTTTGAGCATGAAGATTGGTTTCGCAAGTTACTGTCAAATAAATAATAAAAAAAATAGACAGGTCAATCAATCACAATCCACGAAATACTATCAATGAAAAGTCCATAGATTGTTTATAAAGGAATTTATCAAAAAAATTCTCGCAAAATTAATCATAAAAAGAGTACTCATTGAATAACTTTTAATTTTAACAAAATTCAATTATCACAATAGATAAATGACTAACCGCAACACTAAAAATTTAAACTCACCGTGAAAGAAGGCACCAATACAAAAAAAAATCTCTAACACCGAAACAATTTGAATAAAACGAGTCAAACAAAACAAAACTTTTACAAATCACTGTGACATCTATGATGAACGGACCAGGCGCGTGGGCCCTCGGCACGGTGCAGTCGCGGGCGCGCGCGCGTCGCGAATGCGAGGCGTGCGAGTCTCCGCACCTGCCGACGCGACCCATCGGCTCCCCCTTCCCTTTCTCCCGGCGCCTCTCTCTTTCTTTCTTTCTCTCTCTGCCGCTCGGCGCGGCGCCCGCTCAGGTGAGCGCCTCCGTTGTTTTCGACCCGCCGCTCGAGCGTCTTTGAACAGCGCGCGATGCCGATTACCGCGATCGGCGAGGGCGAGCCCCCCCTCATCGATGCCGAGATTAGCGGCGATAGGGGCTGATGAAATCCATGTGCGGTTGTTCACTGTTTTACATGGTTTTGCTTGTAATTCATCGTTTTTCTTTATAAATTTTTGTGATTTAGTCACTTTGACAGTTGAGTGTAGACAATTGGATTTTTATTGTATAAAGGAAGACAAGAAAATAATATAAAATTTTGTATGAATTTGTATGTTTAGAAACAAGTTTTATTCAAAAAACAATTTTGATAAAAAATAAAAATTTGTTTATATATGACTATAAAAATGTATAAATTATTGCTAAGAACTAACTGTAAATAAGCCAAGCCAGTTCATGTTTTTAAAAGACACAGCAATGATAATTAAAAGAAATGACTTTAAAAACTCTTACAGAACGAAATATTTTTACGTGGGTTTTACAAATCATTAGCGATCAGTTTCTACTTTGCTTAATAGATTCCAAATTCCCAAACTTTAAATGTCAAATCTTTATGTGGTACCAAAAAGATTTACATCATCAACAGAACAAAATCTCTAAACGCTGAGTTTCACAGGATAGGATAACGTGGACAAATGAAACCAGAAATGACAAATAAAAAGACCACAGTCATCGTAATTCAATAATTCATCGTCAATGTATTAATGAAACAACTCTCCCACTGACAATATCGTCGCTGTCACTCGCTCGTTTATTTGCACGGCGCCGCCTCGCTGGGCACACTCCCATACTAATAATAAAAAAAAAATTACGAAGGAGAGGAGTCACGAAGCAATCCAGCCTTACAGGAAAAACGAAAAATCTCACGCTAAATCGTACGACTATACACCCATACACAAACGAAGAGCAAAGGTTACCTAAAATAAAAATAAAGCTCGCAGGTTGAGGTAAAAAAAAAAAATCAAAATAAAAATAAAAAGAGAGGGAGAGAGGCTGGAAGCGGCTGGAAGGTCGCATAATTGCGGAAGATCGCGTGGGTGCGCTCGCTAGCCGGCGAGAAAAAGGTCGCGCGCGGCGTCAGCCGTCGATTCGCAAAAGGGCAGTGTATTGTCTCTGCGACGCCTCTCTCTCCACTTCGCTCCCGTGGCGGTTACATTGCACACACACACACGTGTTATACCTCGCGGCAAGATGCGACTCTCTCGGCTTCGCTGGATTGCGCGGCGGGGGACAAGGGAACAGGTGGGGGGCAGGCGATTCGAATCCGATGAGTGAGCGGAGGAGATGAAACGAATAAATTACGCTTGTTTCGCGTTCATCCTCGTTACTTTTCTCTTTTCTTTAAAAATATATATATGTTTATAATGACGCACTGGAAATAGTGGGGGTTTGGCAACATACTACGTACTGGAGGCGCATATGCGTCAATGCTTTACCGCAATACTTACTTCGTTTTTAGTTAAAACTATCATTTTCATTTCGTTAGAGAGCTTTTTAAAATAAAATTTGTTCAAATTTTCGGGACAGTATTTTAATACTGTAAAAAAGTACCTTAGTACATTTCAAAATCATTGAAACATAATTTAACGATCTTTCGGCATTTTCTTAATGAGTATTTAATCAGTTTAATGCATGAAAATGATCATGAGAATGATTTTAAATGTTCAAACTTAAATCCACATCAATCTTAATAGAAATAAAAAAAATGTAATACTTAAAGTACGGTAAAAGCATTTACGCATTCTTTGCCTTGAATACTCTTCAGTTCTTATTTAAACGAATTCATAATACCGAGGCATTAATTCGTTGCGCTGAACAGTCAAAGTATCGAGCTAATAAATTAATGCGAGACATATTCCTCCTTAAATACTATGTCAATTGACGGATCAAAAGCGCTGGAATATTACATCACAATCGCGATCAAACAAACAAGGCTAATTATAAGCTCTATCGTTTCCTGAATCGGCCATGCCTCTGCGTACTAGATAAGATGTAAGCAACGCTCAAATTTCTTTTCCGTATATACGTATATACGATAAAAGTTATTTACATACCCAAAATTAGAGGAGCTTAACTATCGACGTTACCAGAGAAAATCACTCGTAGAGCCTTTAGTAGCGCATATCACAGTATCGTAATCCAAAGTTTTTTTCATCAAAGCTTTACAACGAGTGGAAAGCAAGCACTCTCGAGCAATCGAAACTACTTTATTTTTTTTTATCGAGTGATCACACTCACTTACGCATGGTAAAAGACTCGTTCCTCGTCACCGGTGAGAGTTCAAATTATTTTTTGCACCTAAGTACGAAAAATTAAGTACGCAACAATATTGATCGCTTTAAAATCTCAAGAGTGCTTGTATCCAATTTTCTCTTCCTTACCTAAACTAAAAGTCAGTAATCTTGAAGAAACAATATTTACCGTATATTTTGATCATGCTCATTTATTTTTGTTCGCACTAGAAATTACTCGCATGATTAACCGTCAAACATTTTCTTCGCACAAATTTTCTCGCATGTTTACACGATTTCTTTTTCAGCATTCAACTCCTAGTCTGTGGAATTTCAAGGATATCTATAAAGGGAAGACGAAGAATTTGCACGAGTTACCGTGTTTAAAATCTCATCTCTTCATTCCCTGTTAAATCTTAAAATCTTACATTGCCTAACTGAGGCCGAGTTTAGGACTGGACCTCGCGCATATTTGGTGAATGTTTACGTTGTGCAGGCCACTTCTTCATTTGTTTTTACATAGATTTCTGGCTACGCAATAAACTTTATAAATACTTTAAGCTCTATTACGATTTTCGAGTTCACCTCACACGATCGAGAAGAAGAGACGCCGCTTGGTCTACGTCGAACTCAGTCTGCTTCAGAGCACCTTCGCACTGCTGTCTGTCAGCGAGTCCCAGTCTGTAACAATAAATAAAAAATAAAGGAATATGTTATTTTTAATCTTAAAAAAGTTATTTATTCTTTGGAATTTTTACTTATTCAATGAATTCAATAAATAATATTCAATAAATTTTCACAAAAGTGTGTGTGAAAATTTATTATAAATTTTTTTAAAGTTTGAAGTAAATTTGGAAAAGAAAAAATTATTTCTTATTTTACACTAAACCAAATTCAGAATTTGTTTTCTTTAAGTAAATCATTAAACAGCTTCCTTAAATTATAAAATAAGAATTTACGTGAAAATAAATTGTTTGAAGTGAATCGAAGACCGATTAAGTAGCGATCGTAAGCCTCGTCTTAAAATATACAAACATCTCAATCACACTCGTCGGAGAGGGGCGATCGACGGCCGGCCGATTCCAGACGTAAATTGAACCGATCTAAAAATAGCCCGTCGCCAGACGCGCGCGTAACTCACCTAAAAAGCGTCTCTACTTTGGCCAATCGATCCTTGGCAATTTGCTTGGCGGCCTGCGAAACATCCCACCCAGTGGCCTGGAGGGCGGCGAGGGCCTCCTGCTGCGAGGCGTCGTGCGCTTCTTGCTGCACCTTCAATACCTTCGTTGCGCGAAATTCGTCGTTCAGCGACATGACCAGCTGCTGGGTCGCCCCGGTCAGGGGTGGACTGGCGCCGCTGGGGTAGCTCGAGGGACCCGGGGCCAGCTGGGCGCTCGCCGACGAGTCGTTCAGCTGGGGCAGGAGGCTGCGCGCGGCGCTTGACTGCGGTTGCGGACACGCTTGCGGCCGCGTCGGTGTGAACTGCATCAAGTTGGGACTGCCGCTATTGAGTTTTTTCTGCTGCTGATGACTCTGCGCGAATCCATTCTGTACCGGCTTGAGAGGCGAGAACGGCGGCGGCGGGTTGTACATGGGCGGCTGCTTCGGGTTTGGGCTAAATTCCCGTGGCAACGTTTTGCGAGTATTCATCCTTTGAGAAGGGCTCAATGCGGTGGAGTTGCTCGACTGATTTATAAAATAATTGAAATTTTATTGATCCCATTAATTAGAGTTAATTCGTTTTTAATTACACTTCTTCAAAGTTATCAATTCAATGAAAAGATAGCATATCAATAAAAAACATAAAGTGTTATCGATTAATTATTGCATTATTGCAAAGTACACTCATAACTCGTTTAATCTTTTAAAAAATGGAACTTAATACTGTTATATAAAAGATTAAAAGTAATCGTAAGTTAATGCTTAGACTTACCATGTGATTGGAGGCACTAGCCAAGGCATTGCTATTGGCGTGATAACTCCTGAGTATGTTCTGTTGAATCGCTTTATTGTAGAGAGTGTTGAACTCGCTCTGCGAGAGTTGATCCAGATTAGGCACCGACTGTTTTAATTCTGCGTAAACCTGCTCCGACAGAGCAGTTCCAGCAATGGAAGCGGGCCTCTGTAGCCCGGAGGACGTAGCATTGGTATTGTGCATCGGTGCTTGTTGAATAATATTTTGCGCGCTCGTCTGATTGGATGCTGGTAGACTCGGGAACTGCTGCTGATAAGCCTGTGCGACATTGTGCGCTGCGCATTCGAGATTACTTGGAGCATGGCTGATTTGCGCCAGATTTGACGTACTGGTGGAGGCGTAAATTGGCTGCGTCTGGTTTTGGTGCCACATCTGCGCAACCGCGTTTTCGGTGGCACTGCACTCCGTCGACAGTTGGCTGGGATAGCCGATCTGACTTCTCGGACGCTGAACGTTGGTATTTTTCGTCTGCCAGGAGTTTTGCACTTTGTTGGGAAAATTAAAGCTGTTGGAGCGTATATCTGGCGATTTAGGTTTGATCGACTGCGGTGGTGGCCTCAGCATCGGAATCACGCAATTATCCGGAAGTTTAGTTGCGAGTGGAACATTCGCAGGCGCTGGCGGCGGCGGTGGCTGTTGTACTATTTGTATCTGTTGTTGCGGTTGCTGCTGATTTACATTTGTATTCTTGGTGGCCTCCTTCTCTCCAAGACGTTTCTCCAATTCAGCGATAAATCCTGGATCAAGCTTCTTCGGCGACGTTTGGCCCTTCGCTTCCAACGATAATTCATTCATACTTTGAGCCAAGTCGACGTTACTCTTCGACTGCTTTGTCGGACTTTCGTTTGGACCTACAGGTGGAGGTGGCGGAGCCGGAATGTTCGGTAGACCGCGACTGACTACATTCGCGTAAGTGGTCTGATCGTCATTGTTCTGAAGATCCTCCGGCCACTGCTGTGGGGTAGGACTTGGACTAGCCGTACCAATCTTGTCGATCTCACTGTAGTGTTCGCTGTTTGAGTAACCATTACTTTCAACTGCTACATTTAAATTTGTGTTCTCACTATGTAAGTCTTTATTCAAGTTCAATGTATGTTGCAGCGCCGCCGCAGCATTTATATCTTCTTCAACATTACCGTATTGTTGTTGCACTCCCTTTAAAAAATATTATTTATTGTTATAATTCACTTTCTTATTCAAGTTACCAAGGAATTGTAAAGTTTTTGTAAAAAAATAAATTAATGGTTACATAGACAAAATATAGTACCTGAGGTTGTGGTTGAGAAGCGCTAGCAGTCGAATAATAGCAACTCGGATCGGGGGTTACTTGGCTGTAGTATCGCGATTGCGCTGGGTTTGAAAAGACCCTCGATGTGTCGAATGGATCTGGCATAGCTGGCATAGCTGGCATAACTGGTATGGCTGGTATGGCTGGACCAGCTGCGCCATTGTCCGGGCAGTTGGCATAGGTTCGGGGATCCTCCTCTGGCCAATATTCTTGCGGAGCAGGGCCGACCATCTCGACCTGACGGTCAATGTCGATAGGCTCGTCGAGGATGTTTACGACTCGCCGGCAAACGGGACCATCTGCTTGAGCTGCCGCCAGAGCAGCCGCGTTGGCCAACTCCTCCGGTGATAAGTCAATTAAAGTGCCTTCTTGACTGCTACTGCCTCCCGAGACTAGAAAAAAAAATCTCGTTTATTTCAAGAAAAAGGTAATAGAAAAATAGTGTGATAAAATGTCAATATTGTAATTATTAAAAGGTAAAATATTAGACGCTATACGTGCGAGCTATTAACTGGTTGAACTATTGTTCATAAATATTTAATGTAATAAATGTCAGCCATGGAGATGTTATATAATTGTAGTTCTTGCTTATACTGCGGAAAAAAATATTTTGCGTCTTTGCTTAACGTTGTTCCATTATTCATAAGGTTATTATCACTTTTCATTTATATAAACAGTTTAATTTATTTTTCGAGATTTTATCATTTTTTTAATAAAATTGGTTTTATGCTTTCACTTTACGTATAAAAAGTACATAAATAGTTAAACAATCAATACCAGAAACAAACAAATTTATTTACCTGAAACAGAAGTATTGGGTACTTTGACGGGACTTCCTCTGAGGTCATTCTGCAGCTTCGTATAATTAAACTGTTTACGAGTTCGTTGGGCCGTGCCGGGGAACTTTTTAATCGCGCACTCGGCGACTCCGACGACATCCGGCGGCTCCATGGGGTTTCTCAGATACACGTCGTCGATGTAAATAGGGCTGCCCCAACTCTTTCCGAACGGCGCCCCGTGTCCTGTGTGTATAAATGAATTTTCGAGGGGCTTACTGATGTCCTCGGGTTGCTTCTTCCTCATCGGATCAACGAGACACCGAGGAAATACGCCGACCTGGTAAGTTCGCTGATTTTGGCCCTTCCACCAATAGTTTTCGGGCCGGCCGTCGATGATGACGATCTGATCGCCATGCTGGATCTGCATCTTGTCGGGATCGTCGAAGCGACTGAGCGCTTTCATGACGGACGGCACCATACCGGTGAGCGATTCCTTCAGGGAGGCGAAGGACGGTCTCTCGGAGGGCTCGCGCGCCCAGCAGTGTAGCATCAGCTGGAACATCGCCGGTGGACTAGCCTCGGGCTCGTGCAGCCGTTCGCCCTCCCGGTCGATTTTTCGCAAAATCTCCGAGCCGTTGAGGCCGACCCAAGGCTCCTCACCGAAGGTCAGCATCTCCCAGAGGGTCACACCGAACATCCACACGTCCGAGGCATGGCTGAACTGACGCGCCTTCAGCGACTCCGGCGCGCACCAGGGGAATGGCACCTTCTTGTGCTCCGTCATCACGTAGCAGTCCTCTTGCTGTGGCAGAGCCCGCATCAGTCCGAAATCGCCGATTTTTATCTTGTCTTGCGAGCTCAGCAGAACGTTGCGACAGGCGAGATCGCGATGTAGAAATCGCTTGGCCTCGAGATACGCCATACCCGTGGCCACTTGCAGCGCGTAGTTACAGAGCGTCAGCACCGAGATGCGACCGCACTCCTTGCGCAGAAAGTCGAGCAGCGCACCCATTGGCGCCAGCTCCGTCACCATCATCATCGGTTGCGACAGCACGACGCCGTAAAGTCTGAAAAGCGGAGGAATCAATGAAACGCTTAGCATAATGCGATGAACGATTTTGAATTTTTCTTTTTAAATCAAGGCTCACCTGATGAGATTGTGATGATCTAACATGTGCATGGATTGTACTTCTGAGACAAAGTCTTCAATAACATTAGGTTGCGTCAAGGCATCTGCTTTCAAGACTTTTACAGCGACTGGCAGTGTTTTCCCTGTTGGCGAGGTCCATTCACCTCTTCTTACAACTCCAAAGCTACCATCTCCCAGCTTCACTGATAAAGTTATATCTTTGTCTTGAATCAAGCATGTTAATACTGAAGTACTTTCAACAGGCTGCGAGGCACGTTTGTTACTTTTCTTATCACTACCAGGTCTAATCTTCGTTATCAAGCTCTTTTTCCATTGAGCATTTCGTTTCTTCTTCACTGCATCCATAAGCCTACGAATGCCTGGCTTACCAAGGCCAATCTTCTCCAGGTCTTCTGCCTGCACATAGTCAAAATGATGCAGTCGAGTAACTTGGAGATCATCTCTGATTCTTGTGTAAAACTGAGAGAGCTGAACATCGTGCAGCAGCTCATGCAGCCACTCTGTGCCTTCGTCGTCTGCCATTCTGTCTGCTCGCAGTGTCCTCTTTCTAAAACATACAAACAAATCATTCAGTTGACAAAGCTCTCCTCATTGCATAATAGACAATATTGACATTGCACAGTTACACTGTCTGTCGCAACGCTTGAAGCGTTCACATTCCATTTCAATAAAAATCCATACCTCAGTCCATTCGCGGCCCTGACAGATAAGCATCGTCAAATAAAAGCCTCTCATCCAATTGAACTGTTATCAAAGGTAAACAGGGAAGCTTAATTGCTCCGAGCGACGTCCGCGAAAATCGATCGTCCGGTTTTCCGCTCCTCCACTCTTCGCTGCCATTATTACTCATTAGAATTTCCCGGCGGTAGTATCCAGGCTCTCGCGTCGCACGTCAAAGCAGCGGCCCAGTGCGCGCGTTTATGCGAGACACGTGCGCGCCGTCGCCCAATCGCACAGCCTCGGCTTTGTCCGCGGGATCCGCGGGAGCAGGAGCACACGCGGCGGCGGCCCTGATGGACTTCACGCGCGCCGTAGAGCAATTTCGCAATCGCCGATAGGCGTGTGTGCGCGGGAGCCGCTGATATAGGTGAGCCGAGCGAGCTTTTAACGTCGATTCACGCCTCGCGCGACGAAAATACCGAGGCTGCCAGCTCGAAAAAGATAAAGCGCGAGTTTCATTGGAAATGCAAAAATCCTTCTTCTTTTTTTTTTTAAATGCGCGCAACTGGACTGTGCGCCGATTGTTGACTTCGCGCGGGGAAAATCAGCGGATCCAGAGTAATAAATTTTCCACTGATTTCCACGTTATTTATACGTGCTCGGCTTCCCTTTTTCACGAGCGACCGCGTGAATCGCGAATGCGTGCCAAGGATCGGAGTGGATAATAATCATCATAGCGTCGTCGATGCGTTCATTAACAAAACGACAGCGAGAGCGAGGAAAAGGCAAGGATAAAAAAACTGTATTAATCGAAGGTCATGGAGAAGTCGACTTACAGCGGTGTTACATAGTGGAATGCGCATAGTTTCACCATGATACACTGCTCTTG